>JABUQX010040192.1:127500-130000 GCA_015478945.1 Trachelipus rathkii
CAATAAAAGATGCACTGTGTTTGTGTTACCATTACGAAATGTAACCATGACTGTGTGTGTCTCTTACGTGTTTCTTTCGTTATTGAATATGGAACGTATTACTACGTGTATTCATACTCTGAAATAGCTGACATGCATCTAATGTAAGGGATGGCACACGCTGAAATAGTTCTGCAGCAAGACGTCTTTGTACCAAAAGAAATATCCCAAACCGAATTCTCCAAGCGCAGTTTTTTTGCCCACTATTCATCAACGATATCTGAAACAGGTATTTGCAGTCCACAGAGCACATAATACAGGCAACCCCATCTACTAAGACGGGTTATTTAGAAGAATTAAGCTCTTCTTAATGAAATTCTGAGCATCCTGAAAAAAGCAATGCCACGGGGAAAATTTTGGTCAATTATAGATAAAGCTATAGCTTATTCTAGTATTTGGAGCTATTACGACGGAGCAACAATTACACCCTACCACGTCCATCATGCATATTCTATTGCACGTGGACATATGCATCCTCTTGTTTTATTTGTCAATAGTTTGTGAAACAAATGTATTGAGCCCACACTTTTGTTACGAAGGTTTATATATTACCGACGAGGCTCACTTTACAAGAACAGCTATCGTTAACGTTCATAACGAATACATTTGGGCAGACGAGAACCCTCATGCCATTAAAACAGAATCGTTTCACAACTCAGTTTTCATACACAAATTGGTAGGAAGTTTTACATGATGCTGTACGTTATGTTCGATCGTTCCTCCCACGCTAATGGCAAATACTTAAAACCTTTTTAAACATGAGTCTTAAACCATGTTTGATGATTACCTCTTCAGTTTCGCCAAAACATGGTAGCATGATGGGGCTCCTGCACACTTAGTGCTGCAGTTCGGGAACACCTGAATGAGACCTTTCCCAATCAATAGATAGATCGTGGTGGCCCAGTTCCGTGGCCAGCAAGGTCACCAGACCTAAATCTCTTGGATTATTTATTACCTTTGGGGACATTTAAAGATCTTAGTATACTCTTCTCCAATCGACACCGTTGAAGACCTACGATTAAGGATTATGAACGGAATTGAAACGATCAAATATAGTTTTTGGTCATTGTGAAGTGCGGACGTGCTTTTGAATGCTCTCGCTTGATAGTTTATATTTATTTTATTATTGTTATTATTATTTTATAGCTTGTGTTGGTGAAAGTGTGGTTTTTCAATCTTGTCTTTTTTATTAAAGTTTTTTAATTAAATACATATCATTGATACATCTTGTTAGATTCAGAAGTTTTGACGTGGAGTTTTCAAAAGAAAGTGCTGGTTGGAGCAACCGTTCTTTCTTTGTCGTTTTATTTTTTTGTTGCCGAATTTTAGGTAGGGTAACTGGAAAGGTTACATAAGTTTAGTTTTTTTTTTTTTATTTATTATACAAAATCTGATTTTTAATTAATTTTAGCACATTAAACTTTTTTAACTTATGTTAGCGTTTTGATGAATTTTATCCCGATTTTTCCTTTTGTTTTTGCTTTTGTTGTTGTGTGTTTGTGTGTGTGTTGTGTGTGTGTGTGTGTGTGTGTGTACATTGTTGTGTGGTGTGTGTGAGATGGCCAGATTTGCATAGAGCGCTTCTATTTACTTCACCACATCGTGGCTTAAATTTCTAACTCTGCTTTCCGTTGAATACCACCTCTCTAACTCTAGCCCTAATCTTTTGCTCTGTCTGAGACTCAGATAGCTAAGAATTCATCTTCTAACTCGTTTAACGTATCCAATATAAAACTATGTTTCATGAATCCGTCTAAAGGTGGAGTATGTGCCTATAACATTAACACTCCGTTAACACGTCTCTGTGAA
The DNA here is from genome assembly GCA_015478945.1 of Trachelipus rathkii. Taxonomy (NCBI): domain Eukaryota; kingdom Metazoa; phylum Arthropoda; class Malacostraca; order Isopoda; family Trachelipodidae; genus Trachelipus; species Trachelipus rathkii. The sequence continues at coordinate 129,349 of JABUQX010040192.1, forward strand.
TCTCGAATCACCTTAATTTCGAGTTCTGTGGCTTAAATCTTTCTTCTTCTACTACAATAATCGTGCTTCTGCTACGTTCCTCCTAACAGAACAGGATTTCACGACCTTTTTTTGAATACTTACTACTTCTCCACGAGACTGTTATATCTTCTCACCCAAATACTGAGGTCCTCTATCTAGGGGATTTCAATATCACAACACTGAATGGTTGGAATTGGTTTCCTCTCATACTGATTTAGGGGGGAGAGCGAATCATTCAGGCATTCTCAACGATCTGGAGCAACTAATTAAAAAACCAACACACATTCCGGATCGCCATCCTAACCAATTCTTGAAACACACTGACCTATGTTTCACCACTAGTCCTCTCTCTTCATAAATACACCACCTTCGCTCCAATCGGTAAATCACCACAACCTTATATCTCTAATTTTAATACCTTTCTCTCACATTCTCCATCCTGCCCTGTGCTTCTTTCTGGCACTTTTGATCGGGCGATTGGGGGGCTTTGCGCGGCTTCTACGCTAACTATAATTGGAATGACTGCTTTCTCTCTGGTGACGCTTCGACTACTGCCGAGTGGGAGCGGTAATCGGTTGATGCGGAATGAGCAGGTTCATTCCTTTCTTCGACTAAATCTTTCTCTCTCATA
>JABUQX010040192.1:135000-137327 GCA_015478945.1 Trachelipus rathkii
TAATTTATATATACTATATTATTATACTATAATATATATATATTATATATAAATATAATATTGATATTTACAATAATTCCCTAGGCATATATTTCGCCAAAAAAAAAAAAAGAAAAAAATATTATATATATATAACGAATATATATTATATATATATACTAATATATATATGGATCATGCGATTATCCCCGTTCTCCATCCTCCATATATCTATATAACATCGCATTGTCATGAATTCGAACACATTATCATAAAAAATTGAAGTGAAAAATGCCTAAAGTCAAATTGAAACTTTGTTATAAGCAGCTTCACACCTCTAAAAATATTTAAAAAAAAAAAAAAAGTTCAAATCCTTTGTAAACTAATTAAAACTCACTAGGTAACTTTGCATTTAATTCCTATAGTTAAAAATCTATCTTAAAACTAACTAACTCTAATAACCTTTACAACTTATATATTAATGTAATTTATTGTATATATTTTATTTCTCACACATTCGTTATAAAAAAATATATATCGAAATAAAACGCATAGTAGCCCAGAGAGCTTATCAAACTGTATTCCTAACAGAACTCCACACACACACACACTATATAAGAAAGTGTTTAGATCGAAATCAACGACACTATGATATAAAATAAATATATATATATAATGTATATAATAATATATAATATATATTATTATACATTAATAATATATATATATATATATATATATATAATTATAATATATATATTAATATTATATATATAATATGTAATAGAGATATATAGATTAGATAATAGATAGAGTAGATTAAGATATATAGATAAGATAGAGTAATAGATAGATAGATAGAATAGATAGATAGATAATAGATAGATAAAGATAGATAGATATATACATTTATATAAATATATCATATATATATAAAGTATTATGTAAGTTTTTATAGATATAATATTATAAAAGATATTTAATATGTAAAGTTATATGATAATTATAATATAATAATATTAAAAGGTAATATTATAATAAAGTTTATTTATTTAAAAGTTATATATACAATAAAATAGTTATTAATAAATTTCTTGTTGTATTTAATCTAAAAGAATCATATGTATAAAATTAAATAGTATTAGAGATGAATGAAGATGTAGAGGAGAGAGAGAGAGAGAGAACGAGACAGTTATATAGATGTTTTTTAGAAGAGGTGAGTAGAAGATAGAGAGAGAGAATTATAATAACTAATAAAAAGCAATTAGATTCTGAACAAACCGCAAACAACATACATATCGTTCGTTCGCCGAGACGTTAAATTTTGAAACAATGAGAGATGTTGAATTTGGTCCGAATTTTTCGTAATTCATCAAATTGAAATTCACCCACTTTATTGGTAAGGTATTAAAAACAAAGCGGTGTTCTTGATATGCAACCGCAAGTTGTAGGTATAAAGCGCCACGCGGTCATATTTTCACACACATTTTTTTCCTCAAAAATGTATAGGGCATGTGTTGTAAAGTGTCTGCGTCTGCAACAATCATGTTGGTTTGACATTTGGAATAACTAAAATTTGATGACATGTTTTTTTTCAACTTAATTAAAATAATAAATCATTGGAGTGTTATTTTAATAAGAAAAAAGTCAATTCCGTTAAAAATGAGGAAAACTGAAAAAAATTATAAACAAATTTTGGAAATATAATTAAATAAATTGCACACTAACTGCTTATATGTTTGATAAAAATGATAGGTTTGCCGCAAACCTGCAACCACGCCACGAACCGCCCCACATGAAAAAGATTATATTATAATATAAGTTTAATATATAACAGTTTTATTAATAATAGTGTTATTAATTATTAATAATATAATAGTTTATATATTATAATATATTATATATATATATAATTAATATAAATATATAATATAATATAATAGTTATATTATATTAATTAATATATAATAAAGTTTATGTAAATATGCTTTATATATAATAACAAAAAGTTATTTAGCAATATATAAAGTAATCATAAACATTATGTGTAAAATGTATGTAGAAGTATTATATATAATAATATAATTACAGTCTATATTTTAAAAATAAATAAAAGTTTATAAATAAAATAAAACCATCTATATTAATAATATTAAAAGTAATTTAAATATAACTAAGTTTGTATTAATATGAGATATAAAATATTATAAGTTTATGATAAAGATTATTTTAAATTTGATAAAGTTTTTGATGTTAGTTGTGTTGTATAGATGTAGTTTTTTATATAAAGTTTATGTAAAGTTATATGTAAAGTTTTTATTAAAGTTCTATATGAAAGATTGTGCTGT
>JABUQX010040193.1:0-17500 GCA_015478945.1 Trachelipus rathkii
CCACAAGGAGGATTATATAATATTCCGATCCCTACTCCAAGTATTAATTTAACAACATTAACTTCATAAGCATCTCATACTCTATAATATTTTACTCAATGATCCAATAACATTAACCGACCCATGTACCTTAAACCCAAACTACTTCTTAATAAAAATATCCACTCACACTAATATATATATATTCACATATTATTTATGTATTCTTTTCATTTACTACTAACTACTCATTATATATATATATAATATATACCACATAATACATAACACATTATTTATATAACGCTTATTAGGTCTACTTTTTATATTTTTCACAAGTCACAATATCGCGCTTTCTCGGTACTTCAAGCTCCATCATAATTCTAAAAAAAACACACCAGAATTCCACCACAAACACACCAATCATACACATCACCAGACCTAACATAGAGATAGAATAAATAATACTATACTATGTTACTATAAAACATATATATATATAACTATATATATATACCATTATATATACTCATGACAATTATAAATTACGCTAATATATACCACTACACATACTAGAAAAGATACCCTTCCATATTTACACTACTAAATATACTACACTAATATACTTAATAAATAATATATATAATTAAAACCACTATAACCTTATCAATTCCCATGAAATCCAGATCATTATCTCATAATTAACACGTAACGCCTTATTACTATTTACAAACTTTAACTCTATCACTATACCTCTAATAAATATCATACTCATTAAATTATACTAATATCATTATACAATATTACATCTCAATATTCAATATAAGTATATAGGTAAATATAACCTTGTCTACCAAATACACCGCTGTCTTCTATTTAAAAATACATCCATTATCGTCTTCTCTTATCTAATTTGTTAACTCAAATGTATTCCTATAATCTTGATCTCTATATTCTTCCACACTTTATTGTATTTTTATTATTTTCAATTTAAACACAAAGAATCTATTATATTATTATTAAATAAATACCGTAATTAAAATTTTAGTCTAATTAAATTATTATATGATCATTATTAAAAACAATTTATTTGTTCTTTACTGTGTTAATATTCATTACATTAGTATTATATGATCTATAAAAAAATATGCAATTTTTTACACATATTCAATAATAAACGACAGTAAACAGTAATGTCAATTACTTGTAAATCAAAACTACACTACCGCCCCATCACCTAAAGCCCACACCTACCTAACCATTTCGGGAGCTATGTGATCTATCTTATTCTATTGATCTATCACTGATCTACTTACGAATTCAAGACTCATGATTTTGTATAAAACACATACTAGCAAAAAACACTTTTATTTAATTTATGTGGATATTTTGTATGTGCATTATAAAAATTAATTGTTTTTACTTCAATAACATTTATTCTATTTATTTATGTCTCTACTAACCATAAAAAAAAATATCACGACAATTTATTTAGTACATTATCTCTCTCATAACCGCAGTACATACACATAATCTCTAAATTTCTGAAACTCGTATAAACAGCCCACCCTTACGTACTATCCAATACCGTGATATTCGATCTACCTTCGATAGCTGCACAATTGACTTCAAGTCATACTTTTGATAATAATATCACTAACCACAACATACGGACTACCAAAACAAAAACTTTATCATCTCTACATTTGGAGTTTCTTTCTCTTAAAGCATCTCATCTGTTTTTACTAAAAATCTTATCTCTCTTTTATGCGTTTCTAATCACTTCCAAATAATCTTGCCAATTTTATACTAAACACTACACCCTCAACAGCAGCATAAACTGAGTAATTCTAGTCCTAACTTCAAAAACTGAGCTAATCCAGAGCCAAAATGTCCCTATATTAACACGTACATTTCATCCACAATCGTCGTGGATCCTCAATTGACATTTTACTGACCTCAATGCATCCTATTCGATACTGTCTCACGATCTACTTCACTAGCTCATATTATTTCGAATATTATTCCATAACAAACACACCTTAAAGGCTTTCTCATGTCTCTCTGGTTTAAACTTTTACTAATTTTATTGGTTTGTTTCTTTCTAAACATTTTGTTTTACTAAACATAAACTTATTTCTCTTTTTTTCTGAGTATTCATTTAACTTAAAAACAATTTATTGCCTTTTACAATCATCACCCTTATTATAAGCAAGTAACCTGTTCCCAGTTTAAAGTTCTTATAGGATCAAGTAAACCTTCACCTCACTGTAATCTACGTAACTTCTGCACAACTATGTCTTCAAAAACATCAGCTCACACATTCCCGCTTCCTTAGGATTTTCGATGTCCATCACACAAGTTTTCTCACCACTTCTCTCTTATTCTTTCCCATCCCTATCTGATCTCATTTTGACTTCTACCTAAACCATACTATGATCTCACGTCATCATTTTTGTACTACTATCTACCATACCTAAAAAACTCTTATTTATTTTTTGTTCTTCGCATTTCATTTATTAACATTGGCTTGTTTTTACTGACAAATTTATTTGCTTATTATGAAATATTTACTAACATAACACACAAAATATATGCGAACACTACTTTTCTACATACATTAAAAGAGCTCATAAAATTCATTTAACATCTAGATTTCCGCCTCACACATCTACTTCACACAAACCTGTTTTACACATCTCATTTCAAGTCATATAACTTGATTCCTATCTTATCTATTTGATTCAACTCATCAGTTTTATTAAAAATTGTTATGTTTGTATAGTTCTCACTAAACAACCAGAGCAGTTAACATTACTTCATAAAACTCCGAACCTACTCATCTACTGTCCACCTCTCCTCATCCAACCCTGAGATGCACTCTACTCTGACCATAAACTATTGCACCACTATGTGACTCTACCATAAACACTCGCCATTATCAAATGTTACAATATTAACGGGATATCCTCGATTTTGTATAAATATCTACGGCGAGCATGTAACACCATTAAGTACGAGTTGAACTAACACAAGCTTTTAATTTCTTTATCTCCTGACAAATTCTAAATAAGTTCCACCACCTTGACTATCTCCTCTATTCTGTTATATCAAAAAAACATTCCACATCATTCTTGTTTTACAGATCTCTATTTTATTTACACTTATTCTCAATATTTTTACTATTATTAAATTATTTCGTTTTAAAACATATATTACTTATTTATTTTATTTTATTTTTTATTAAATTATTTTTGTTTTAAAACTTTCCTTATCTTATTTATTTTAATTCACTTTCCATTATACATCATACAATACTAGTTCTACTTTGTATTTTTATATATAAAAGATTTAATTAATTTATTTAGTTTATTATTTAAAAATTATATCAATTATATGTTAATTTTATATTTTTAATTTTTTTTTTGTTTTTGTACAAAAATTTAATCTAGTATTTACTATACATTGTTAACCGTTTAAATGTTGCATAACTTAAAACATTAGCTACTCTAAAATTACATATAATATACTAAGAGCAGTAATCAGTATAATCCACGATATAATCAAAACTTCCTACCTTCACTTACAGAAACACATTCAACATCCCAATATCAAAATACACAATAAGTAATCTAATTGATTCTAATTTTTTTAGTATATAGATTTGACGTCGTGTTTTTAATTCCGATCTCTTTATGTTTTACATACCTAAAGCGCAGTAAATCAGTAAATCTGTAAAAATCAACTAGTTTAAATCCACCAGCCACCATTATCATTACGAGACATCCGTGGATCTAATTGATAAAAATCATATTGAAAAACAAAGATCTATTTATCTATTGATCTCTTTATTGACTCATAACGAGGTCTTAACTTCAACCATAAATTATGTCCGTCTACCGACCAAAATTAACATCCTCGAGAAGGTCAACCTAATATTCATAATTCAGAGCGATAACATCCCCCCAAATTTATATATTATACTTTATTATATAATAAACATTATAAAATAAAATTAAACAACAAAAAAACAAAACTAAATAAAGGATATCATTCCATAAAAAAAAAAAATATAACTATAATATAGACTATTCAACATTTTCAAAAATAAAAACATTTAGATTTATTATACATAAAAAATAAAAATAAATACATAACATACAATAACTAACAAATAACAAATACTATAATTATATATATTATATAATACGTATTATAATAATAATTAATATATATATAATAATAATATATAATATATATATAAAATAATAATTAATATCAAAATAATTATTATAATTTAATTGTGCCATCTGCGTAATTTTGCGTGTTAGTTGGTGAGCTTTTGAGAAGTGTAACACCCCCTCCTTGAAAAGTAGGGCTTTGCCCATGAGCGGTAGTGTTAACTGTGAAATAATATAATATAGAAATTATCTATATATATATTAAAAATAAATATATTTATATAGTATAAATATATATAATATATATTATAAATTAAAATATATTATAATATAATATAATGATAATATAATTAATATATAAATATATAATTTATAAAGATGAAATGTATAAATGTTACAATTTATATCAAACATTACAGGAATGTAATAATAAATTATTAATATTAAATACTATAGTATGTAAGTGACAATAGCGAACCGTATCAAAATACAGTACGTATCACTAATATTTATAACTGATCAAATCCAATGAAAAAACTTAAAATTATTATCACAATCACAACAGGGCTGAAATATGACTAAAATTATGTGGAAGAAAATAATAATCGGATGTTGTGTAGTACGTAGGACTTTAAATTTTCAGTGAGGAAATATTATTAAAACTCATTAAGCTATAGAGTATATAAACTATCCAAATAAGAACATACAGAGCCCTAAAAATTATTAAAAAAGAAACCCTAAATTCACTGATCAACACCACCCAATATTTATTTCTAATGAGTCCTTTACCGGAGCCCTACCCTCTAAGCCTACCTGCGCCCACAGGGGGACGTTATCGCACCAATTGAGAAAGACTACTATAGAATGTATCGATTCAAGTTCATATTTTTTATTAAAATCTTGATTTTAAGAGTTTCATTTTACATAGCCTAAAAGCAGTAAATCAGTAAAACTGTAAATCAAAACTGTACCAGCCACCGATTTTCATACTACTACCACACGTCACGCGATCTAATATGATTATACTATATCTTGATACTATGATTCAGGTCATATATTATTATATAATATAACACAACAAACTTTATTTATTTTTGTATTATGTTTCACTATTAAACATTTTTTTTTTAAACTAAAAAATCTGTTTTGAAATGTATCTTTATTTATTATAACCTTTAAAAAAAATTGCATATTTTACATACCTAAAAGCAGTAAATCAGTAAATCAGTAAAATATCAACTGCTTCCAGCCGCCTCTACAAGACCACTCAACACGTGATCTTAAGTTGAATAACTATCTTGATCTATTGATTCTATATTGATTCATTATGTTCATATTTTTGGTATTATATTATATATACACAAACACTTTTATTTATTTTGTTTTTGTATTCTTTAAACATTTGGTTATATTATTTACTTAAAAAAAATTTAATTCTTATTATGTTTATAAAACTTTAAATTTTATTGAGCATTTTTTACCATACTATAGAAGCTATAAATCAGTAATCGTAAGTCAAACTGCACACTCCATACCCACTACCACCCACTTCGTGATTAATATGATCTATTGAATTATACTATTGATCCTATATTGATAATATATTGATTCAAGACATATTTACTTATTTAAACATGTTATGTTTTGTTATTCCTAATAAAGCAGTAATAGTAAATCAGTAAATTAAAACTGCCCTCCTAAGTATTTATCAGAAGAACATAAAAAATGAATAAATTACTTATACGGTTAAAATGAAAATAAAACATGAACAAATATTAAAACAAAAATAATATAAACAGTATTTATATAAAAAAATTATACAGATTCTTTTTTAAATAAAAAAATAAATCATAAAATATTATATAATTAAAAACTAAAATAAAAATGAAGATATAATTAACATTCAAATTTATATACAAACTTAATACTAAAAGAACGCCAAATCCAAGAAACGAGGTATATATTAAATATGAAACAGACATTAGGTACCATACCTCACACATGTACAATATGTGACAATAATACTATCATACAGGCTAAAAGTTTACCTAATATATTATATAATATATATATATCTATATATATATATAATATATAAGAGGCCAATGAAACTAATTTTTAAAAACAAAAATAGTATAAATTATTACTCTAGATAATCTTTGCACACATTATTAAACAAACTCATTATTAAGTATTAATCATATATAAAATATAAATAAATAACTAAAAAAAATAATATTTACCAATAATTAATATAAAATTAAATTAATAATAATATATCAAAAACTCAATTTCGCAAGACAATGATAAATATAAAAAATAAAAAAAATTTAAAAAACTATTATAATAAACCATATAATCAATACAATAACTAACAATCATATGTAATATATATGCTAGCTTCCTGAGAATAACTCATGATAATTCTAGAATACTATATACCAATTAAGTCTACTATATTAATACTCATTAACTAACTGAAAACCTATATACATTATATAGTCTACATGTCACATAATTTACTTTAGGTCACTATGATATTAGTAATAAAATGAAGCCTAATTTAATATAACTATAATATTTATACTATGTATCCGTCTTAATATATACTCGTAATACTTTATTAAATATTTATTAGTTTAACAACTCACAATGAAACACGTGGTTGAATATTACTATTAGAATTAACAAAAAAACACAAACAAATATTTTATAACTAATAAATTCTTTACTTTACTTAGATAATTATCTAAGTAAAATTTCTAATTATAAACTATATAGTAAATATAACTACACATCGCAATATCAAACGCCTACCACATACTCACAATACATATTATCTATATCTAGTGAAGCTATTTTACAGATACGTATCATATATACATTAAAATTATGTACCTATAAGTGACATAAAAACAAACTTATCATAACTCGATAGCATATATATATTATAGCTTACGGTATTTGAACACAAAATTCAAAATATAACGAAAAATACTTACTTGATATTTTAAAATCTTAACTCGCCTATTTACCTCCTTAATATCGATTATTGAATTACTTGCAATTACCTCAAATCTAGGTAAAAATACAATCTGCCTAGTTATACCCAACTCGATGTGTGTGTGTCGCTGACTGGTTCGCTCAATTCCTGGGCTATGAGATTAATACTGGCATCACATTATACTTTACTCATACAATATAAAAGAAACACAAGCATATCCACAACAATATAGTTATAAAGAAACACCAATATAGTACTATTGGAATAATTACTATATTAGTCTATGACTATCCATTATATGTGATACCTCACCCATATATTATAATATGACTAATATGCGATAATATTATTCTATATTATATCATACCGTATTGCATGTGCTTAGTTGTCGCACCCTGTATTGTGTTGTGCTGTGAGAGTGTATTGGTTTATGTTCTTTTGATCAGGGCTTCAAATTTTTCCTTCCCCGTCAACCACTTTCAGCTCACAAGGTCATTCAATTGAGACCACTACAAACTCCCTTCTCTCTCGCATCTGCTATCTCTCTCCCTCTTTTTCATGTCAAAGCTCATAAGAATTATGGGAAACAGGTGTTTAAAAATTCATTTCGCCTTTCAAGACAAAGGGGTAAAATTACATACCTTATATGCCCATGCTTCCCATCAGTTTACCTCGAAGTTACATTCTGAAAGAGGAGCAAAGCCTAAAGGGCTGCCTGACGAGGATATGTTCCGAAAATGTACCAGAAGAAGCGAACGCAGTAAAAACGCGGGAACTGCGTAAAACGCGACGAGCGAAGGCTCAGGTCAAGTCAAAGATCCGGAATCAAAATCCACGGAGAAAAAAAAAAAAAAAAATAAAAAAAAAAAATTAAAAAAAAAAAAAATTAAAAAAAAAATATATACCAGGATTCCAAGAAAAAAAGTGCCAAAAATGCTAAACATACCAAAATATAGCTATGGTGCCAGATTTAGCCGTAAATCTGGCATCTGCTGGTTCCGCACTCCTTACTACTGCAGTAAACGATTTCAAAAAATAGTGTTGGCAAATAACCAAGATCCAAAATTTACTAGATGTTTATCCTATCACTATTTCCTTATATATATATATATTATATATGATATATATATATATAATATATATATATATATATATATCTAATATATTATATATATAATATATATACTATATATATATATATATATAGTATATTATTATATATAATATATATATATATATTATATATATAATATATTAGTAAAAAAAATAAATAATAATCAATTATTTATATATATATATATATATATAGACTACATTTACAACTATTTAATATCCTTCTATACATATATTGTTATATAGTTAAAATAGATAGATAGTATACTATTACATGTGTGTATATATATACTGTCTTTCGTGTTTATATATATATATATATATATATATATATATATATATATATATATATATATATTATTATATATATATATCATATATATATATATATTATATAATATAATCATATATATTATATATAGTATATATATACTATATTATATATATGATATATATATATTATATATTATATATAATAATCATATATATATATGGTCCTTTCGTGTTTTCTGGACTGTTGAATTTTTCAGTGAAAGTTTGCACAGTTATATAACACGTTTAGTAACTTCCAGGAAGCAGCCTTTTCTTATGCAATTTTTCATAACGTTTATCGCTATTTTTTTTTTAGGTACTTCTAACTAATTTCTCGAGAAAAAGAATTATACTTTTTGGAATCAGTGGAAAAAGTTTTATATTCTGCAAATTTTTATTAAAAATTCACGTCATACTAACACAAATCTCATATATAATAAATATACTATATAAGTATATAATACTGATATTATATACTATATAGTAATATATATATTATATATATATATATATATATATAATACTATATATATATATAATATATATATACTAATATATATTTATATTATATATATATATATTATAAATATAATATATATATATTAATATATATATATATATATTATATATATATATATATAATATATTATAATATAATATATATATAATATAAGTATCTATAATATATATAATATATATATAGTATTTAGTATATAGTATATATATAATAGTATATATTTTATGTTTTAGAACTCCGTCAGTTTTGATTTTTTTTTTGTTTTTTTTTATATTTGCTACTATAATGATACCAACAATGAATTTAAGTGGTAACGACATGATTCAAAAGTCAAAATATTTTTAAATAGTTTTTTAAAAATCAACCATTTATGCAAAATATTGTTTTAAAAAATGAAAATATCTCGAAAAGTAGACACTTACAGAAACATCAATTACATATTTGGATCAGCGTATATTCATTTTATTACAAAATGTAAACAAAAACAAAAAACAAATATTTTTTCATAAATGAAATATCTCGATAACTACGACACTTATAGAAAGCCCAATTACATATTTGGAATTGGCGTATAAAGCTTATTACAAATATGAAAAAAAAATAAATAAAAAAAATAAAATAAATAAAGAAATGGGGGGGCTCGAGCCGACGGGGAACAGACGGGGGGACTTTTCCATACTCGTAGGGGAGGGGCGGGAGGAACCCCCGCGACTACTCAATATAACGCAAAGAGGCGGGGCTTCTGGAGACGCCTCCCGGAGGGGGGACGTAGTCTACCCTGTCTTCCCCGGAAGGCGAGAGACCCCGACTCCTGCCATTTATGCGATTTACCCTTGGGTATTCCTTTAGTTAAAAAAAAAAATTAAAACTGACGGAGTCGTAAAACCGTAAAAGGTATATATATTTTGAATCATGTCCGTTAACCAGCTTAAATTGATTTTAGAATATTTGTACATAGAAATATATAAAAAAAAAAATCAAAAAAAAAATTCAAACTGACGGAGGTAAAATAGAAAAGGTCATATATATATATATAATATATATATATACTATATATATATTATACTATATATATATATATATATATTATATATACTATATAATATATTATATATATACTAATATTAATATATATTATATTATATTACAGATAACATCCCCACCAACGGGCAGAGCCTTATTCAAGGTGGGGGTGTACTCGATTTATGTCCAGCAGGACGGAGCAAAGTTCAAGGGAGAGAATAAATCACGTTTTATTCAAATCACCCGACCAAGTGTGGTGAACCTGGGAACCTCACTGGAGCTACGGGACTTTTTTATATAAACTAATATGAAATAACTATAAAAAATATATATATTAACACTATTATATTATATATAGAATACATCATACATACACAAAAATATATATATTTTATACATATTCATATTATTATTATCCATTATTATTTTTTAAAAATATACCAACACTATTATTGTAACGCAAATTACACTATACATATTGCCCAATAATAATCACTACTATTTTTACTATAGTTTCAATTTAATATTAGTTATGCATAACACTTTTTAATAATAACTATTGTTATGCTATCGACTATCATTTCACCATATCTTAAACTTATTCAACCTATTCCTCTTATAATTCACATTATCAATTATCACGCGAAAGTATGCACTAATATTATTAATTATATCTATCTTAAATTTATTCCACCACTATTCACTTATTCATTAACATTATCAAATCTATCAAAGCATCACTATTTAATTACTAATATGGTATACTTTATATCACCACCATTTGCGAAAATATTAATGTGATAGAAAAGGGTTTTCGGCATTTGCTACCAGTGGAAGAGAATTTGAAAAAAAATTCTTCATATGAGACGCAGCTTCACCTTCTACAATTTGTTTTTTAATTTCTTTTATAATTTTACTTTTCTTGTATTTTTTTGAATTGCATATTTCCAAAAATGCTAAAAAAAAATGAATTTTACAATTTTGCAACTCCTGAACCCAGATTACAAATGCAATAAATTTAAATGTTTAAAATTTTGCATTTGACAAATCAAAAATCGTAATTTTTTATTTTTCAAGTTGTTGCAGCTATCTTCAAACAAAAGCTCTCTTCTCAATCACTCTTCGTTCTCTCTCTCTCTCTCTTCTCTCTCTCTCGCGTCTCTCTCTCTTCTCTCTCTCTCTCTCTCTCGTCTCTCTCTCTCTCTCTTCCTCTCTTCCTCAAAAAATATGTCTAACGCACTTCTGCGTAATTATTCAACTATTTCATTTCCTTCATATAAATCACTTCAGATTCAATCGATCTCTCCAATCACTTCTCCTCTGGCCCTTCTGTTTTCGCGTTTCTTCCTCTGGTATCGCACTATGCGTCCACACAGGATCAACAACGTGGCGTGTGGTCGATCATATACTATGCATTATATATATGTTTTTAAAATCTATTCTCTATGGCGGAAGAAACACCGTTTTTGCACAAAAAACCACAGGAAAATGAACAAGAAAAAAAAATGATTCACACACCGAGCCACTTTCGTGTATTTGTCTTCTAAAGCATTTCAAAAATGTGTAGAAAAATGTGTAAGAAAAAATACCCGAATGTGTAGAAAATGTGCTAGAACAAATAAACACATGTGCTTCGGGTGAAATCATTTTTTTGATTATATATATTATATATTATTATATATTTAAAAATAATATAAAATAAATAATATTATATATATTATATATATATTATATATAATTTTATCATAATGATTATTTATATATCATATTATTAATTATCGATATATATATATCATATATATAATGATAATATACTATATATATATATATATATATATATATCATATATTTATATATATTATTATATATATAGTATATCATATAATATATATATAGTACTATACTATATATACTATATATATATATATATTATATACTATATATTATATTATATATATATTATATATATATATATATAGTTGAAGGAAGCAGCGTACCATGCGTTGAAGTTACCCACCACTGGATATTTATGGTTTGGTAGGGTATGCTCAATAGCATTCCAATACTTAATGGTTGGTCGCTCTTCGGGCTCATTTTACACACCCTTGCCACACAGAAGCTAGACTTCATATTTTAACGCATCATGACACTATTACTCAAAACTTCTTTCAAAAATTAATTATAATAGAAACGACAAACCGTTTTTTTGGAGAATCCAAGAGGAACTTCTTCTAAAGATAGTTTTGAGTTGACGGCTTCCGGTGTTGGGATTTATTCCATTACTGAATTGCCGGCTTGTTCTGTTGCACGGTTCTCTTTACTACTTATTATCTGCAAACTTTGAGACCTTTTCTCAAAAATCTACTCTGTTTAGCACCAACTCTCTTCTTTTAGACAACATCTCTTACAGCAGATGTTACTGTTACTCTGTTTTCTCCTAATGTCTCTATCTTCAATTTTCAGTCAAAGGTGGTTGCTGTGTATATGTCCGCAACGATGTAATCTGTTCTCGTGTTTCCAATTTGGAGACATCTGAATTTATACTCTATGGTTTAAGGGGACGTTGCGCGTAAGGATTCCTGACAACACTAATGTAATTTTTTTGGAATAAATTATAGATCATTCGAAAGAGGAAAGATTTTTCGACAATATTTGTTTTCATGACATATGCAAAAAAGTGTTTAGATTTTGAGTAATTTTTTTCCAAATACCATGATTCAGCATTTTTAACATTTTTAACCAGCACTTTTTAACAGTGAATTTCTGCTGAACTACAAAAGATTTTTGCAAACGGATTTCACTGAAATACTTGCCATAGGCATATGTTTTATGAAATAACTCACAAATAGTAGCAATATATAGAGAAAAAAAAATTTATTTTGATTTTTTTGCTAAATCTCAACTTTTTTTATCTCCGTAAAATTTAAAAGTTTTTTTAAATATACTAAAAGTTTTTATATTTGCATGAATCATACATCAAAATGTAGTTCAATGCATACAAAATTGAAAACAAAAAAGAAGAAATATAAAATAGTGTTGGATTTTTTGTTATACCCTGTGATAGCAGCTCAATGTAAAAAAAGTTTTTTTTAGTAAAATAGTCAAGAAGTTGAACTGTGAGCAGTGGCCAAACCGTTGGGTATACAACAAATTTATATAAATGAAAAAATGTCTATCTCACCAATTTTTACAAGTTGTAAAAATTTAATTCTAATCAGATGAATAGTAAAAATGTTATATGCCATCAATTTTCTGAATTTTTCTTTTTTTTCTTTTTTTTGCCACTAAAAAAGAAAAATCGTAATAACTTTTTTATTATATATCCGATTAATACGAAACTTTCAGAGCATGTATAATTAGAAAGGATACACATATTGTGTTAAGAAATAAAATTTTATTGTCATATTACCATTGTGTAATTTTGTCATTTTTGTAAAAACTTATAAAATTTAAAAGTAATTTCCTGCGAGTAGCAGCAAAACTATTGTGCTGTACAGAAAATTGGTATCTCAATAAAGATAGTGTTATATCTTCGAGTTATAAGAAAGCCATAAAATTTCATTCTTATCAGATGAATAATAAATATGTTGCGTGACACCAATCATTAAATTCTACACTAGAAAGTGTTAAAACCTAAAAATCATAGAATTGATGATTTCTACCCTCAAAAGTTAGGAATCCATACGCGCAACGTCCCCCTCTTATAGTCTACCCATAACTAAATTTATATGTTCCGTATATTTATCATCTATCATTACAGACTACCCAAAATTCATTGGCTGCCAAAACTCCAAAATAAGGTATATTCTATCTTCTCCTTTCTAAGAAATTATCGCTTATTTTGAATTCAATGTTCACCTGTGCATTTCCTCTAGTTCTGCGCCATCAAGTCATGCTCAATCAAGGAATACAGAAATGATCGTTCATACCAGCGATATTGGCAATTTCATAGGTACGGTATTTAGCAATAAGGAAAATAGGAAATATTAAAAATATCTCTGGAAACCAGATTCAAAATAAATATTTCCTGCTCAGGAAGGCAAATTTCGGAAAATATATTTTCAAAGAAAGTGGCTTGATGATTTTAAGTGGTTAGCTTACTCTGGTAAAACGTTGGGGTTTATTGTTCAAATTGTGTATTGTTTTTGGAAACAAAAGAAGAAGGTAAAGGAAAACCCCAGGATTCGGGTGTTTTTGTCTCGAGACCGTTTTCAAACTTAAAGAAAGCCATTGCATTTTTCAAAAAACACGAGGCAACTAAATATTACAAAACATCGGTAGAAAAGAAATTTGGTGTAGAAAGCAGGTTCAAGGAAAAATTGAGAGCATCGACAAACGATTGACTGTCAGAGAGAAAAGAGAGGCCGAAAAGACAGCAATGCGGCTAATTCGAATTGTTGAAACGACTCAATTCTGTGGTAAGCAAAATATAACGTTACGTGAACATAATGACTCAGGTCGGGTCGATCTCTCTTGGCTTGCCGGAAACGATAGCAACTTTCGGAGTCTTTTAAGATCCCGTCCTAAATGCTCTAATTCAGTCATTTCCTGCTCACCTCACTCAACTTAAAATTGTGCAAAACATATAAAAAAAGTAAATTTTTTACTGTTCTAGCCGTATGAGACGACCGATGTGTCCGAGAAGGAACAATTTTTCTTGTGTGTGCGTTACATTGATACCCTCACCTTCAAAGAATTTTTTTTTTGTTTCGTTTCAGTGAATGATTTGGCGGGAAAAAGTCTTGCAAAATTAATTGAAGAAAAAGTAACTGAACTTTAGGTTTGGATACGAATAATCTAAGAGGATAGGGTATGACGGTGCAGCAGCAATGAGTGGTGAGGAGTTCAGGAGTGTTTAGATAAGAACAAAAGGAAAAAGGTTCCAAGTAATGATATACTCACTGCGGTTTCGCATTGCTTAATTTATGCCCACAGATGCTTCTAAAGTTCAGAATATATCGAAGTACAATTGAATAGAAAATTAATATCAGATGTTGTAAAAATTCTTTTTTTGTAAGCGCCAAGAGGACAAAAAGGTATCTTGATAAGAAAAATAAGGAATAACTTTATTCCTAAGAGTAGAACAAGAAGAGATTAAAAAATTTGGGAAACTCGCTGGTGCCAAGACGGCTAAAATGATTCATTTTATTATTTAAAGAGGTTGATAAATCCATAATGAAAGCATGGTTTAGAACAAATAAAATGTGAAGTTAGTGAGGAGCAGCGAAAAAAGCTATCTAATTCTAAAACAATATATATGGTTGCAATCTTTCTGGTTCTTTATTTGGTTTTTAAACAGACTATTAAGTTTAAATAACAAATCTTTCAAAACGATTGCAAAACAACGTTATTAATTTTTGAGTGGATTTAATGAAGTGAATCTGTTGAAAAACTAAATCTTGAAGCCACACAGAAGAAAAGCCAACATTTAATTTTATTAAAGATTTTTGAAAATGAGAGTGTAAGCGCATGGAATGAATTCTGAGCTGCTGAGAATTGAATTCGCTGTACCAAGAAATTAACAAAATTTTCCAAAAAATGTTTACCCAGATGCCAGGCAATGCCTACGTTCCGACTACCACAGATTTATATTAATCGCACATTCATTTAGTATACCATTTTTGGATGATGTAATATCAGCATTGGAAGAGAGGTTTTTAAATCATAAAGAAATTATATCTTCCTGGCATTTGTTCATATCGAACAGTGTAATGTGCCATATGTTTAGAAGATAGAAGATGTGTATAACATTTTACAAGGAAGATCTACGAAAGCCCAATTGAAGATTTAGTAAAAGCAGAATGGATTTATGGAAAGATAAAATGGCATCACAGCACAGATCTTCAATAAAACAAACAATAGACGGACTAGTTATTCTTTTTCGCAGTCGTAAACAATTTCCAAAATATTTACATCGTGGTGGTTGCAAAAGAAATAGCAATTTTACCTGTGTCTTACTGTTTCAAGTAGATAAGAGCTTTTCATACATTTAGACTTTCTGAAAAACTACTGGAGAAAAAATGCTATTGGAAAGAAAAGACCGTTACTCACTTACCCTCCTCCTCTACATACATCCGAAAAGGATTGATATAAAAACTGATAGATGT
This sequence comes from Trachelipus rathkii, assembly GCA_015478945.1. Taxonomy (NCBI): domain Eukaryota; kingdom Metazoa; phylum Arthropoda; class Malacostraca; order Isopoda; family Trachelipodidae; genus Trachelipus; species Trachelipus rathkii. The sequence continues at coordinate 16,237 of JABUQX010040193.1, forward strand.
TATCTCGACGGATTGGTCACTCTCATGCAGGCAATTAAAGAACGTAAACTAAATTTAGGGTAAGACTATTTTAGTAGAATTTTATAAATTATTCTCATTTTTTCTTAAAGTTTAATATTGGTAATTCCATCATTGATATAAATATATATATAATGAATATATATATAAGTATATATATATAAATTATATTTATATATATTATATATAATAGAATATATATATATATATAAATATATATATAGAATAATATATAGAATATATATATATAATAATATATATATATATAATATATATATAATGAATAAATAGATATATATAATATAGATAATATATATATATATAATAATATAAATATATATATATATATATATAATAATATTAATATATTATATATATATATTATATTTTTATAATATTATTATAAATATATTAGATATATTATATATATATATATATATATATAATATAATATATATATAGGCCTATATAAGATATAAATATATATAGATAGATATATAAGAAACGATGATATTAGTCTAGCACCCCCACGCCAATTAAACCAAATCAAATTCTGGCCATACGCCAACTGTGCAATATCTCCCATAAATGAATGCTGAGCATACTGATATTTTTGTCCGTAATTGCCATTCGCAAAATCTGCAGGATTTAGTTTGCCAGAAATTTTCATCTGCAATTCTTTGTTGAAACAGTGCCGCCTTGAATCGTTTGGCAAGTCTCGCACCAGACTCTTCGCTTCCTGGTTAATGAAGAAAGAGAAGAATAAGGCTCGATTGAGATGAAATCAAATTGCAAAACTAAAAGGATTCTAGCAATTCGTTCTCTGAATAATTATATTAGAAGCCAGTTAGAGACAAGCTATACGTAAGAACAACAATACAAATTCATTACCAGAGTTTTATAGCTAAATATTGTAAAATGAGATCATATCATCCATGGTCTACTATCTTTACCCACAAATTTAACTAATTTGTATAGATAAATTATATGTTAACAATGGTTATAAAAATTTAGTAATGGTACCTCAATTTCAAAACGTGCACTCCAATAAAAATATTTTTCAATTCTTATCTGAAAGGGCTCAAAACATACTTTACCAATTCTACATTAGAAGAAGCCTAACAAACTGGCTTTAATGAGTGTTAATCATAGCTACACAATATAAACGATGGAAGTTATCAATGATTTTGTTGTTATGAAATGAAGATGAAGAAGTTTTAGTAATATAAATAAATGATCAATTTTT
>JABUQX010040193.1:20000-35730 GCA_015478945.1 Trachelipus rathkii
ATATATATATTATATTATATATATTATATATTTATATTTATATATATAATTATATATATTTATATATAATCTTAATCTCGTCCCCCGAAAAAAATTCTGAGTTATTCGGGCCCCAAAATATATATAAGTATTATATATATATAAATATATATATATTATATATATATATATATATATAATTATTATATAGGTTAATATATAATATATATATATTAATAATATTATTACTATATATACCCATTATATATATAAAATAATAATAAAATATATATATATATATAATATATATATAATAATAATAATAATATATACATAATCAATAGTATATATATATATATAGTATATAGATATATATAAGAGATCACACTATATATATATATATAATTATAATAATAATATATATATATATAATATGTACATATATATAAAATTATTATTATATAAATAAAATTAATATATATATATATATATGATAATACTATATAAACATATATATAATATAATATATAATAAATTATATAAATTATATATATATATATATATAAATGAATATAATATATAATATATATAATATATATATGATATATATATATAATTATACCTATATAATATATATATATATATAAAATTCTACAGAGTGATCCGATCTCCCGTCGTCCAGCAACGCACCTTGTCTGAGCCAGCACCCATTGCCTTAGCATATCAAATTCGGTAAGGCTTTACATAAGGAGCATATCAACAGTTTATATAACTAAATATAGTCACAGAATAATATATATAATTATATAAACTAAGATATATTTTTTATATTATTTATAAAAATATGTTATATATAATATATAATATTCAAAAGGTAAATGGCTAAGGTCTAATGAAGTATATATGTTAGCCAAATTAACAAGCTAATGTGTCTCAAAATAATTTTCTTTTGCTATTTTAATATTTTCTTAATGTCTCGTTAAACTAAATAATAGAATAAATATATCAGATAAATATCTTAGATATATTAATTATAATGTAATAAAATATTTTTACATATCAGTTCAAGCGTGACCTTTACATATTTCCAGACTAATTTTCCTCTTTATCATAATCTTTAGTAATCATATATAAATTATATATATATATAATAATATAGTATTAATATATATATATAATTATATTAATATATTAATATATTAATAATATTAATTATATATATATAATAAATATTAATATATATAATACATATATATATATATAAATAATAATATTATAATATTATAATATAAACATTGTATATATATAATATTATTATAATATTTATAGATAAGATAATTGAATATATTATATATATTATATATAATATATATATATATATATATTAATTAAATATTAATATTAATATATATATATAATATATATTAATATAATATATATTAAATTATATTTAAGTATATCAATATATATATATATATGTAATTAAAGATTATAAAATAATTAATAATCAATATAATAATATAATAAAATATATAAATATATATATATATAATATATAGATATATATATTAATATATATATAATATTTATAATATAGTAATATATATATATGGTGAGTAAGCGTATTATATACATTTTATGAACTAGTAAAGATCATAAATTATATAGTATATTATATATATATAATATATTAATATATTAATATTATATATATATATATAATAATATAATATATATATATATAAATATATATACCTAATAATAATATATTATAATTAATATATATATCCTCCATAACATTATTTATTAAAACATTATATATCCCCCACCTCACATTCTCATAAAAATCATATTTGATCTCTCGACTAATAACACTGTATCAAAATAACCTAACCTTAAATATCCTAATCCAATATAATACTAACATATATCAAATAGATAAATTAGTCTAACGACTACTTCTCTCATATGGGCCATCAACATCATGACTACCTGGTATATATAGTATGAACATTCTACATCAATGATAACCTAGAGAAATTGTTACTATATCACTCGAATGAAAACTATATGATATAATATTACTTCGTATGCATAGAATGAATCCCTACGGCATTACACAAAAACCTACCCCTAAACCGAGATTCACAGACGCAAAACGAGCCGTTAGTCTCTCATCGTCCTCCAGTAGCAGAACTCTTCCATCCAGAGAGACATACTCTCACGATTATATACATACCAATCGTCTTTGTTGTCTATTACTTTAGTTTAATGCTTTCTGTGCTCACTCAAAACTATTACAGTATGTATGTGGAACTCCGACTGGTAGGAACTAGACTCGCACGCAGTAATCTAGACTATAGATAATTAACGTATAAATTCTCTCGCTTAATTAATATAAGTGGTGCTTTAGAAATGTGTACTGAAACACAAAAATAATTGCAACCTCTCGCTATATTTATTTTAAACAAAACTTCTCACTTATAACTAATCAACATCAACTGATAATAATTCGTGGACAATATAACCATTAACAACCTACTAAAAAATCGTATTCCTTAGTGATATATTCTTCTTTATAATGTGCCAGTACTAACTAGAAATCAACAACCCCCTCTCCCTACATAAGGCCATAGACAAACTCAATTAGACATTGAAGAGAAACCTCGAGAACACAATAAGTTATTTTTATATATAAATCATATAAAAAATAGAATCCTTGCTCAACACGTATTATCAGTATACTGCAAAATATATAAAGCGCGAGATTTATTTTACAGAAAGAGTAACATTCTCTAAACAATCCTTCTTTTCTAAATATACATACATATGCCGCGATATGATGCCACTCTCTCTGATCAGATAGATAATCTAAACGACTAGGAGCGTATGACTATTCAATATAACATTATTGACGCATGCATAATGAAAAAATATCAATATAATGATACCCATGATCTAATACGCTATAGCTTTTCTGGGATAGGATAAGACTGCTCTTATACTGAACAGAGTCTACAAGATTCCTGGCCAAGCCTATACATCATACCAGTCATTGAGAAGACTCAGAAGAATTTCAATCGACATAACTGAGCTAACAAGTAGCCGAAGTGCTACGCTCTCCGACTAGACATGGAGATAGGCGCTGTGAAGTAGACGGAGGAACGAAGAATATACTAAGAGAAAACATGATCGGAGTGCGGTATGGCGATCAATAAAACACTGAGTGCTAGCACTAACGAACTGCCACAATAACCACACGGTAGCAGTCTTATCACAAGTTTACCAACAACTGTGAAAATTGGAAACATATATATAGTGAAGGAGGGATATAAGTAAATACACTGTTTTCTTCGCCCTCTTTGAGATCACCTGAGAGGGATTTTAAAACAAATAAAAAAGCGCATTTTAGAATACGGTTTACCCGGCTCAACTCTGCACTAATTGTAACTCTCATTTATTTTAATCATTTACACTTTCCACTGCAATGAAATCCCTAAAGCAGCCTATGAGCACTTCCTCATAATTCGTTATACTCAATCATTATATAATAATGCCTCCTCAAATATCATACCCAAAATAAGGAGATACGACAAAAATTTTTGATTTTAAGAACGCAATCAACTCTAGCTCTGAGATATAATAAAAACGGATATATTGAATAGAAATTTTTTAAAAAAGTTAATCGCTCTCAACTGCTCACTCCTCCCCTATTCATCTTGTATGTATAGAGAAAATTACCAATCACTTCTATGCTCAAAACTAAAATAAAAGTTGATTTTCGCCTCGATTTCTCGCTCCTCTTTTGGGGCGTAAACATCTCATGTACTATGTCAATACCGATATTAACTTATAATATATCAATACGAGAGTTTAATTATTGAGTTTAAAGCAGATATATTTCGAAGGGAAGATCTCCCGCGTTATAGTATTTATCATTCATCATTCAAAAATAATTATTTACTAAAGAATTCATATGGAGTACAACATCAGACATGCAATCTTATTGATACGCACGAGGCGCCTACTTACATAATGGACAAAATATATGTATGAGCTCTAATTGTGGAGGTGATTTTTATAGACCTCTTTAAATAATAAATGTAAACTCAAGAGAGATAAAGTTACCTTAATACGAGAACTCTACTTAACCGCTTACTAAGTGAACAAATATAGGTCGAATAACACCTAATAAAATTCCGATCCTATCACGCAGCCTAGGTTTGCAAAGTTACTTAACTTGGATATGAATTATAGGTGATCATTCTCCATAATCCAATTAATCAGTCACTCTTTATATCTCCTTCATTTTCTTCATTATTATTGTCTCGCAATCCATAACCTGATAGAGGCTATTTTGCTTCGAGAGTGCAGAGAATGCACAGCTCCACACTTCACAGCACTAATAAAATCAACACAAAACATCATAAATCATGACTCAAACAAAACTTACACCCACAGTAAGCCAAACTGCAGTTAAGCATTGACATCAGTAAAGCTTTCGACACAGTACCAGACACACCGCAATTCAAAAAATCCATAAAACTTTTCACCCTTTTCTATAACAAATTATAAAAAGGTTAGGCTAGCCAAATTCTCATATCTGGACGCATAGTCTGTGACTCATGGGTTGCTAAGAGCGTTAACAGGTAAGCGTATTCCGCGGATCCTGTGCAACACATAGCGGCGTGTGAAGAAGAGTTGTCCCACAAAAAAGCGGTGCAGCCTGAGAGTCTCCATCTACAGAAAAGGGGAGACGCAAAAGCATTTTGTAACCCCCTTCTTTTCAACTTTTACAGCTGAATCCCCGTACCACCTCAAACACCAAAGATTGAACACCATGGGGATGAGATAGAGATTATGCAGATGATATAACCATAAACTACATTAACGCAGATACATCTCACGTCGCGCACGTAACCCACTGCTACAAACGTGCATACGTGCAATACGTTACCATAAAACAGCTCCGAAACTAGAAAGGAGTTAAGATACTCTTAGAAGTGGATTGACACAAGCACGGAGGAATGTCGAGCTCGTGGACCTGGTACGTGCGCTAACTGGTATAGTACCAAGTACATAATTAGAACACACGGATGGCTAGACCTATTGCTTACGACACTGGATACAAACTCAGTATACACCCAACTCAAGTTAGACCTACGGTAAGAGGAGATATAAGAAAGGCACTTAATGGAATCAATTAATTCACCGCGCCACTACATAAGGTGTAATAAATGAATATCATCCTTGCGGTACGAGTCTCTCTCAAACGGGACCATACCGCCAAACAACCTTTCGACAACCCGATGCTAACAAATCTCCCGCACTACAACCTCCCAAAAGACGTGAGGGCTGCTTAGGCGACAACGAGCAATAGAAAGACAATAAAAAAGTGTGTCCTCGCGAGCGAATCTCTGAATGATGCAATATGGATCAAGATACGAACAGTACTCGATATAGCTCGAAAACGCGAGAATAAGGCTTTGACAAGCAAGACAAGGGTGCGAATCTGAGCAAACCCTAGAACTTGTGAGAACCGTAACCCGACGAAAAAGAATAATAAGTGCGAGATATCAATAGTAGAGAAAGGTGATCGCTGACGAATCAACGGGGTTATAATTGGTAGCAGGTCTAGTTCATGTGATATGCGCCCGTCTCAATATGTCCATCCCAGTTGCATAAGACAGGAGCAGGAGGATGCAAAATTTAGGAGCAAGGGAAGAGCACAAAGAATTATATCGTGGGACTATATTAAAACTATCTACGACGCAACTGAATGAAAAACTAAATTCCAAATCAACACCTACACGAAAGAATCAGTGAGTTAGGAGAGAGATAAATTCTATGCGCCAATGTTCAGTGAGGATTAAAGTTCCTTGGCATGAAAAGAATCGCAAAATTCTATTGCCAGGGCTTCGACCCTGAACGCAGATCTCCAATAGTCGCGCGCGCAAAATCTTATCCTGACATAATGGGGCCGAAACGACTTATTTGATACACCTCGGTGTCAAAATCACCCATCGCTATCATCGTTGGCTGAAGACCGAGATGGGATTACAACGAATCAACTTTAAAAAACCATTCCCGTCTCCTTCCCACAAACAATTCAGACTAAATCTCTCTTCAAGACATATTCACACATACTTTAACACTATAAGCAATACCTTCAACAATTCGCCCACCAAATCAACACGTGGAGGAAAGAATAATATAGTGACCATATAACTCTCTGGCTGTCCCGGTAGGCGAGCGACGAATCTCTAAATGGAGAAAAGAATAGCAAAAAAACAACAGAATTTCTCTCCCCATAGACCGAGATCTTGGGCCTGTATTGAGTCTTAGCTTCCAGGCACTCCAGAATATTGGCACATTGATTTGCGACTCCAGACGCAACCTCTCCCACTTTCATTAACCGCAGATGACCTAATAGTAAGGGCTGAAATAGCCAAATCACTACTCCTTGTGTAGAAAAGATAGAATGATACGTCGCGATCCCTTAGGGCTCGTAATGCTTACTTCTGCATTTACGCGACAATTACACAAATCAAATAGAAGTGAAACCTATCTCACAAGTATACATGGAGAAAACGACGTAGTGGAGATATCGGACCCACGGGGTGGGAGGTCGCGAGGGGCGTATCTGGACTGAGGAGTATGTCAGTGTGTGTGCACCCAATGGGAAGTAATAGAAGGCTAGATATAAGCGTAGGATGCTAGGAGATCGCGCGCTAATGTTTAGGAGAGCGAAATGCAGAGGGTAGAGTGGAATATCGGTATAATCACTATAATTATATAAATAGTAGTAGTTGCTAGGATAAGGGTTAGGTGATAGATAAGGATGATTAATATAGTAATTGGTTAGGGAATATATAAGTGAGAGGTGAAGAAAAGTATGAGAGAGTAGAAGTGAATAAATAGGTGGATAAAATTGGAGGATGAACAGTGATATATGTAAAGTAGGGAGTTATTATTAGGAGACATAGTGATATGGTATAGAGCATATGAGGTTAGTGAGATGCTGGTATGACACAGAACCGGGACGGGAATTGGGGTGGTTGCGAAGGGGTAAGAACCTTATTAAATCAGGCTGATATGTGTTGTCGCATGTGAAGATCATCACAATGATGGTCAAAGTTATGTGAAGAGGCTAGTATAATATTAAGAAGTGATATTAGTGGCAAGTACAAAAGTGTCATCGTGCGGTTGTCCTCATACAGCAGCAAGGTAAGCTGCTCGATCTCTCAGCTCGTCATTCTCTCATCGTTGCTACTCGGTAGCTCTCAAGTCCTCGTGCTAAGCTGCTTGCGTACTACATCTCGTCGATGACACAAGAGCTTATATGTGAAATTAGTAGTGAAACTCGATTGGGGAAAGTTAGACAGAGATACGATGACTATAGTATGAGGCGACTCATTCAATAGAAAAAAGTGGTTAGAAAGTTGTATGGATGCTCGAAGTATAGTTGTAGGGCGATTGGTGAGAGGGGATTCAGCACAACTGTTGTTGAGGACGAAAGCAGATAGAGCAAAAAAGATGTAGAAATTCTGCTCTTGTCTGTAAAGATAGAATAGTCGTACAGAGTAGTAACAATTTCGAGAAAATCTGGTAAGACAACGATTTGTCTTTGCGAAATATCACAGAGTGTATAACAAAAAGAAACGAAGGAGAGTATATACGCAAGAGAGATGGCGGGTGGGGGAAGAGGGGATTAAGAGGAGCGTTGAGAGTTTGAAGAAGTAGGAGATTAGGAGGAGAGGATAGGTGACGGTGAACGATATAATAGATGTGTTAAGTGAGGGGGGTAAGTATTTTAGTGTAGAGTTATATTTAGAAATGATAGATTGATATAGGTAGGGAGAGGAGAGTAGAGAATTGCAATAAATAATAGATAGGTGAGTTAGATGAGAAGGATATAAATGATGAATTGGTATAGAAGGGAGGAGGTATAGAGGATTGAAATACAAATAGTGAGAATATATAATTTAGTATGAGGCTCCTTGAAATAAAGGATAATAATAAAAAAGGGAATGATACCGAGCAGTGTCTGGATATGGTATGTGAAGAATGGAAAGTTGCTAGAAGGTGAATAGGAGATAATATAATTAAGTAGATAGTATGGAGGAATGGTATAGTATAGTGTTTTATTTATTAATATATGTTATGGAGAATGGAATAGTTGAGTGAGATATATGTATATAATATATACTAAATAATATATGTACCACATGAGATTGAGTGAAGGATATAGGTGTTATGTTGGTTCCCCTGATTAATTAAGGGAAAAGGGTATAAGATAGGATGGAATGTTGGCGAATTATAGAGGTATAGTCTTTATAAGAATTGAATAGAATGGAAAGTGAATAGGTGAAGAGAAAATATCTGTAATTGGAGTAGAGTGAGAAGGTGAGTTTAACGGTATAGTTTATATAGAGTTAATATAGAAATGAGTATATAAGAAAGAACAAGGGAGGATGATATATTAGGGATAGGGTATAAAGAGGGTATGATGTTGGACCTAAGTGTTGATACACTATAATAATAATGCATATAGTGGATAGAATAAATGAGATATAGTAGAAGGAATAAAGGGAAAGTGAATGGGAGTGTTTATATTAAGATTTAAGAGATAAAGTGTACATAAATGATAGAGTGAAGATGGCAGAAGAAGTAGGTAGTGGCTGGTATGGAAGACAGAAGTAACAAAGAAAGAATGGTGATGGGCATAGCAAGTAATATTAAGGTAAAGGCTATTAGGGCCCTATATTATATAATGAAAAGTAGTATATAGTAAATATGTGTAGTGACGATATATATAGTATATATATATTATATATAATAAGTGTAGGTAAGGATAGAGGTTATATATAGTATTTATTGGTGGTGGGTTGAAGGAGGAATTATGTATAAAAGGTCATAGGTATAGGGAGTGTTGAATAGGAACGCTCATTAGGTATATTTAATTCAATTTGTTTATGGAGAGGTGTTATTTGCAGTCAGAGTGAGTATAATAGTAAGTGATGAGTGATGGTAAAATTAGAGAGGGGGTTGGATAATTAGTATATATAATGAATGGGATTAGAATATGAAGGTGGAAGTGTAAACATGATACTGTTTTAGCGAATATATCTAAAGTATAACAATAGGGCCCTAGTGGCGAAAGATACTGCGGAATGGCTGAGGTATTTGTGTGAGGGAGTTTTATGAATTGTATAATGTGTGTGACATTAAAGGGGTACTTTAATAAAATCATAATAATCCAGTAAGAGTAAATATATGTAGTAATAAGTGATTGAGTTTTGAGAGGATGAGAGGAAATAGAAGTAAGTAGAGGTAGGGAGATGGAGAGTTAAGAGGTTATCGTAAGTAATATATATTGAGGGGATGTGTAGAACTCTCTCGAGGTGAGAAAGATCAAGTCTCAAGATTTTTATACTCAGTGTGTCGAGGAAATGGTATTTAGGCAGTGATTTATTGGTTTGCGCAGGGATATAGTCAGGTCGTACATCTTATCAACATTAGAGTTGTGAGCAAAGGCACAGATTTAGAGTAGCTGAAGTCTAGAATCTGTCATATGAAATTTGAGGAGTTATAAATGGATTTAGGAAACTCGGGATTATATCAGATAAAGTATAAGAAATTAAGTATATGTTTATATGAAAATAAATAATAATTTAGATTTATAATAATAATTAATTAATAATAATAATAATAAAATAATAATGTATCACAGCTAGGTTAGTGTTATAATGTGTGTAGAAACGTGGGGAGTTATATGATAAATGCCAGGTCCAGGATATATAAAGTTTGAGAATAGTGAGTATTTATGAGATGAAAGGCGTAATTTGATAGCTAGGTTTAGTAGGTGGTTAAGATAAGATACAGCGAGAGGTAATAGGAATTATAGTAATAGAGTAAAAAGGTGGTGATAGAGCGTAGAGAAGATGTGATGGAGGAAGGGTCGAGTGGTGATAAGAGCGAGAGTAATAGGAGGAATAGTTTATAGATTGAGTATAGAGCATAGGTGTAAGAATGGAGGAAACAGAGAGTGTTTAAGGTAGAGTTTGATATCACTGCGCCAAAGCAATTGCGAAATAGTTGCGAAATAAGGATATGAGAGAAGGGTTTCAGTCCCCTAAACTCAAGGGGGCTTGAGACGCGTATTGGAATATGAATAGGATGGAGCATATAGCTGGGAGGAGAAAGGGGAACGATGAGAGGAGGAAGGGTAACATCCGCAGTTCTAGGGCGGTTGGCGAGGGATAGAGTGGATAGTTTGGAGGAGGGTGTCTCGCGGCGAGATGAGGGAGCGATCCGCATATTCCGTGCGAGACGAGGCTGTAAACGTTAGACCACCTTACGCTCGCGCTCAAGCGGGAATGAGTATAACAGTGTAGAGTAAAGCTAAATGAAATAAAATAAATAAATAATTAATATATATAAAATATTATGTATTATAGTTTCAATATACTATAGATATAGTATATTAATTTGATATATAAGGGTAAATATTTTATTATATTATATAATTAATAATAAATATCATGTATACGTAATATAAGATGAGGTAAATTATCATGTAATATAACGTCAATAACTTATATAATAATTATTCAGGTGGCGTACCTGAAGATGAGTATCACTTTGGGACTCGAGTAGTGGATGATCAATAACTATATATTGTAATATTAGTAAGTACGTATTATATATGATTACTTATATATATTTCCACAATGAAGTCATAATAAATTTGATATATAATATATAATATATAATATAATATAATATTGAAATATATAATAAATATAAATAAATATATATATATATATATATATATATAGAGAAGAGAGAGAGAGAGAGAGAGAGAGGTACAGAACAGAGGCAAATGAATGAAGTATACCAGAATGCCGAAGAGAAAAAAGAATGCGAGAGAGAGAGAGAGTACATTCAAAATTCTTCTTTTCAAATGTATCTCTCTCGTCACTCGTTGATTCGCTATCAATCCATTGTAAAAACCATTTACCTCAAAGCTATAATGTGGGCAAAAAAAGATGTCTGTCTCAACCTTGGGATCATCTCGTTATTTTACTCTACATTCTCTCTGTTTCACAATAGAGTCGAGAGAAAATGATGGAACGGATTTAAAAGAATGATAAGATATGTTAATATAAAAAACTAGAGGGGTTTAAGTGAGAATGTACAAGGCCTAGCGGCTTGGTTATGGCGTCTAGGTATAATAATATTTATAATTAAAAATGAATGAAACTCTATGTACAAAATCAATCTGATACGACCTACTAGTCATATAATGCTTATATTACTCTTTATAGTATACTTAGTAGATCACGACAACGAAGTAGGAAGGAAAAAATATCTCATAATAGAAATATTAGGTGTGATTCATAAGGTTGTGATTTTATTGTCTAATGTAGTTGTTTTGGTCATTATCATTACACACATATATATTATGTAGATAATCAGTTAATTTTAGTTAATCTTCACTTTGAATGTTTTTATAAAATGAGTTTAGGAGTAAATAACGTTCTCACTCTCTCTCTCGCTACGCCTCAGGAACATGTGTCCCTACTTTATATTCATCAACAAAAGCCCAGACTCAATAATTATAAAAATATGGGGGAAGGTAAGAGAACGAGCTACCTACACTCCGTAAAACAGACGCCCCTGATTATATATATATATATAACTACTAATACAACCTTCATACAATAATAGTAATATAAATCCTATAATACAACATAATTTACTGTGAGTATTAAAGATAATCTTATTATATAACAGTAAAATCTCACATAGTATTAGATATAATATATATATATAATATATAATATATATAATATATAATATAAGATAATATAATAAAATAACACGCATTACCGAAATATATATAGTAGTGAAATAATGATTGAAAAACTATCACTAATAAGATAATATAACGTGATGATCTAGATATACAATAATAGTAATAAGATCCTAATCTAAGTTAAGGTGGAAAAGTAAAGCAATAAATGAGTATCAACTTCTTAAGTAATAAGCGTCATGGCGACCAAGAGTAACAATTCACAACACTTGGCGGTACTCTTGCTCTCCCTATCTCTCTACAACCAGTTTCTGGGTATGCGCGAGAGTCTTTGAGATTGATACGTAAGTAAATATTAATAGTAAATTCTAGAATTTAATGTCAATAGACGGCAGATTACTCTACAACAAAATATCTATAAACCATAAATCATAACCTAATGCGCTAAACTGATAGAAAGTTAAACCACGAAAATGCATGACAAAGCACCTAACCTCTTCATAGTTACTACGAATGGACAGCAGCCAATAAACAAGACTAAAATATTTTTAGAATGCAATGGCAGCTTGTTTCTTCCACAGCATACAACCTACTCATAACTTCTGCCTGGCAATCTCCATATATATTGCACTATTTCAATAGTTGTGCAATAAAAGTATATAATATGACATGGCAGTCCATATGTATAAAACTCTTCATTTCAGTTAATAGGTATCTTGTATAGCTGATTATAGAGAAATAAAGATATGAGTAATGTGTTAAGGTTATTGCATTTGAGTTGGCGTCCACGGTCCTCCTGAGCACCTACTTGTTGTATATCAATTAATATTATAATTAGAGGTTGTGGTTAATTAATCATCGATATTAATATTACGTATATATATATATATATATATAATAATAATATATTATACTATATAGAATTTTAAATATATATATAATTAATATATATATATATTAAATATTAATAATATATAAATATATTATATATAATATATATATATATATATATTATATATATATATATATATATTATATTTATTTAATAAATATATATATTATTAATATATATAAATAATATAAATATATATATATATATAACCGTATATATATTTATATTATATATATATATAATATATTATCATATAATAAATATATAATAATAATATATATTAATATATTAATATATATATATATATATATAATTATAATATATAAATTATAATATAATTATAATAATTATATATTATATATATTATTAATATATATTAATAATATATTATATAATATATATATAATATATATATTGATATATATTATATTATATATATATAGATTAATAACATACATATTTATTTGGTATATATACTACTCAGTATACAGTTATTATATAGATTAAGTCTATATATAATTATGTTACTTCTGAGGCTCTATGTTGGTAGAGTTTAGAAATAATTCTACAATTTCGAAATTAAGAAATTATTGTTTATTTTCATAGCACTTTTGCTCTCTTAAAATAAAGCTTATTCATAGTGAAGCATGAAAACGAAATTATAGTATTCTTTTCCTCATTAAGTTATATTTTTTTTGAATTAATGACTTTTAAAGAATAAAGAGCGGAATATATTCCTTATAATAAAATATGTATCTTTAATAGGTAAATTTTTAGACCCTAATAAATATGAAGATACAGTATTATCATTACTTTGTGTACTAGCTTATTTATCCTTTAAAATGGCGGTATAGACACTGTTTTGTTCATGAACATTTCTCATTATCGAGAAATGATAACGGTGAAAATTATGAGGTGTGAGTATAAGAGATATCGATAATAGCGTATAACTATAATCGATTATTTTGATAATGAAATAAGACATAAAATAATCATGAGTATACGCTATATCATATAGGTCCAGAAATTGTATAAACCCTTATCTACATACATACATATATATACATATTATTAATTATATTAATATATATATATATATTATATATTATCAAACATCCGCATCCTGACATTTACGGTCATACTACTAGCTGAGAATGCGAAAAAATATAGACATATTGACTCATATAGAGCATTCAATAACTAAATATAATATAAATATAATATATATATATAATATATATATTAATATATATATATATATATATATATATATATTAATTATGAAAATTTCATCCACACTAGCCATAGACCAATTCAAGTAGAGGTAGTGAATACTTTATGAGTAATTTCTATCTTTATAAGTGAATCTACGATAAGCTAGTAGTATTATCGAATCTCCCGCTTCCTAGTATGCCTATGCTCGAGTAACTACACGTCGACTATTCTACCGAGTATCCTGTTAGCTCAATATAGCTAATCGATTAGCGGTGGATGTATCGAACTAATTCCATAGTAAAGTGCCTAAATTTATCTTACTCATTATCTGTATTCTGCTAATTTCATAATCCACACTCATCCTCCAGTAATCAAACATATCTTACAGACTAACTCCAACTTTTAGCCTACATATATCATATACACATATATACTTAATAATCCACTCTCATATCTATAAGTAAATAAACATTATATATATTACTTATAGTATATAGATATCAATACCTACATATCCCTTTATTATACTCCTTATATATATATATAATGTCAGGTGTAGGATATAAAAAAATATAATAATGTTAAAATTGCACTAGATATCAGTAATTAAGTCCTTGTATCATTTAGTCTCGAGTATATTAGTATAGTGGGCGACTTGAACAGAATTGCACAGCGTATCCGCTATATGTCTGAGGGTCGTCTCGCGCTCTTTGCAGCTGAACCACACTATCGCGTTCATCAGACAGGAGATTCTCGCCTCAAATCGTTAATGCCCTGCGCGCAGAGCTACTGCAAGGTCGCAGCTCTTTGACCGTTCACGTCCGCTCGTAATCCGACGAACCTCTGACTTATATGTAATAAGTATATCGGGAGACGCCGTAGAGTTAAGTAGTATGTTTTCTTGAAACATTCTGATTAAAATGCCATACTAAATGAAATAATTCTCAGAAGGTTTGGATCATCATATCATATAGTAAGAGTGAGAAGGTAGATGGGAGAAGTAGAGTTGTTAATTTTAGAAATTCATTCTGAGGTATATAGGATAAGGATAGTTTTATAAGAAAGAGCAAATGGATTTGCTCGTCATGTGACTGATAACATAAAGTAAGATAATAAATAAATGAGGTGGAAACGGAGTAGAAATATAATGTGAGTGGATATATGTGGTGAGATGTGGATAAAGGATATATAGGAGATTGATGGGGATATAAAAGGTATATTGCAATTCTTGTATAATAATGAGTGACTTGTGGTATAGAGCTACTATGTAGAATTTAGTTATAATATATATATATAATATAAATATAGTATAGTAATATATAATACATAATAATAGTATATATATAATAATTTATATATAATATATAAATATATATATATAGTAATATAAATATTATATATATATAATAAATAATAATATATATATATAATATATATATATAATATATATAATATAATATAGTATATATATATATATATGGGAAAAATATTGTCAGTTTACAAATCACCTTTTGTGCGTATGTCTGTGTCACCAAACCAAGTCGCTTCCCGAGGTCACGTGCCTAAGTCACACGCGACTAAAGGGCGAAACTCGAGTTTCTGCAGAGAGCAAACGTATGGAGACGCACTTGATTAAGAATATTATATATATATTATAATATATATATATAAATAGATAGAATAGTATATAGTATATAGTATATATATATATATAGATAAAATATATAATATATAAATATATATATATATTATAATATATAGTATTATATATATAATATATATATATATATATAGTATATATAATATATATATATTAAAGATAATAA
>JABUQX010040194.1:0-7500 GCA_015478945.1 Trachelipus rathkii
CAGATATACTATATATATATATATATATATATATATATATATATATATATATATATATATTATATATATATATATATTATATATATATATATATATATATATATATATATATATGCTAATTTGAAATAAATCTTTCAGTGAGATATTGAAAAATACAGGAATTTTCTGGAAAACTATAAAAATTCTAGTCTTAAACACGGAGTTGGTTGAATAAGAAAAAAAAGGAGAGAATTATATGCTAGCTTTGTTTTTATAGATAGATAGATAGATAGATAGATAGATAGTCTTTTAGTCTTTATTTCTTTATTTCGTACACTGAGTACATTAAAAAAAATATATAATTAGAATAATAAAATTATATTACATAATATAAAATTATAATATATAATTAAACTTATTTAACACAAAATCATATCCCCCTATGTTATCTTAATAGATCCTCCCTTTTTTGAACAAATTCTATTCTCGCTTTGAGTGCATCCAAATCATTATCAAATAAATTAATGACTCCATATTTAGTAGCAAATGTTTCTTCAATATCTTTAACTAAAATACCCCTTTTCAATATTACATTTTTATAAACAAAGTTACATGGCTTATTAAATAATCTAAATACAGTGCATAATTTTAAATTGTTTAAATAATGATCAAACATGAGCCATTCCAATGAATTACAAATAAAATGATTACTACTCCTATTCGAAATTCCATAAACTTTTTTTAAAGCATTGTGAAAGCTAACTTCAAACTGTCTGTAAACTTGACTAATATTATACTTATTCATCCATAAATTAGCTCCATAGAATGGCATACAAAATGATTTCATTAAGAAGAGAACAATATCCGATCTTAAGGAACCAAATCTTCTTAAAATAACATTAAATTTTCCTAGAAATTTATCCCTAGCTCGTCTAACGTCAGATTTTTCTTTTAGATTTTTATTTAAAATAGAGCCAAGATATTTAGTTTCCATAGAACACTTTA
Organism: Trachelipus rathkii; assembly: GCA_015478945.1. Lineage (NCBI taxonomy): Eukaryota > Metazoa > Arthropoda > Malacostraca > Isopoda > Trachelipodidae > Trachelipus > Trachelipus rathkii. The sequence continues at coordinate 985 of JABUQX010040194.1, forward strand.
GAAAACCCTGAGAAATCTTTACTTTAACTAATTCATCCTTATTTTTAGTTGATCTATTACAAAACGCAATCACTGTACTTTTATCTACATTTAATTTCAAGCATAATCTCTTAATTACATTTTCCGTTATGTCTAAGAGTTTTTGTAGTCCTTCTATTGAGGGAGCCAACAAAACTAGATCATCTGCGTACATAACAACATTAGACATGCTCATACCTAATCTCGCACCTATTTTACTATTTACCAATTCTTTTATAAGTTCATCTATATAAATGCAAAAGAGTGGAGGTGACAGAATTCCTCCTTGTCTAACACCATTTTTTATCTTCCATCTATTTGATACATTATTTTTAAATTTAACATGAGCAAACTGATTGTTGTAAATATGCACTAAAATATTATGCATTATATCAGGAATTTTCAAATTCTCCAATTTCTTAAATAAAATGTCATGATTGACTTTGTCAAATGCCTTCGAAAGGTCTAAGAATGCCGCATACATGGTTGAACCTCCCTCGATGTATTCTGCAATTGTTTCCTTCAAAACGAAGATTGCAGTCTCTGTAGAGCAATTTCTTCTAAAGCCATGCTGCCTATCATCCAGAATGACATAATTCAGAATTCCATATTCAAACAGCCTTAGAAAGACAGATGACATCATCACCGGTCTATAATTATTGGAATCACAACAATTTCCGTATTTATCTTTTATAATCGGGGTTATCGAGCCCTCCAATAGGTCACATGGAATATGATTGTGCATCATACATACATTCATGAATTTTGCAATAATTTTATACAACTTTTCCGTCCCAAATTTCAAATGATATAAGTGAATCCCATCTGGACCTAAAGTTGGATTCATTTTATTAATTATTTCATTAATTTCCATAGCAGTGAATAATTCATAAACTTCTGTCCAATGAGCTTTTTAAAAAGCATTCTTAGTGTGAAATTGGGAAGATCTATCATCAAACACTTTCCTAAATTTATTCGAGAATAATTCCGCTATATTTCCATCATCATTTTCTTCATCAATCTTTATTGCGTCTCTCTTTAATAAACCTTCCTTACTAACCATATTCCAAAATAATTTTAAATTTTTACCACTAAAACTTTTGGCAAATTTTTCATTTCTTATCTCGTTTTCCATCAATCTACATTTTTTTAATTCAAATTTAAACTTAGCTCGTGATTTACACATTTTGTCAAATTCCGTACCCTGACGTTTTCTTCCTTTCTTTTTCCATTCTCTAAAATGCCAATTTGCTTCTTTATAAAAATCCCTTAATTTTTCATTCCATCCTGGCGTACATTTTTTAACATTTTTAATGACTACAGAAAACTTTTTACTTGCAGTTTGTAGAACTTTACATATATCTTTATACCAATGTTTTATCTGAATTAAATGTTTATCATTGCTGCAGTTATACTTACTGCAGAAAGCAACCTCCTTTTCTAAAAAATTATTTTTATCAAGTAGGTAGTCAATATTATTAGCATACTCATTTTTCTCTTCAACCGTGAGTTTATTCCAATATATAAACTCATTATTAACATCTTCACAATCCAAAAATTGATTACAATCTTCAATTCTTAGTTTACAGGACATCGGAAAATGATCATACAAACTATGATCATATAAAATATGCACTTCATCAAAAATATCTTTTAAGTTCCCTGAACACAATACATGATCTAACCAAGATGTCGTATTATGTGCCGGAGACAAATAAGTAAATGAGTCACCAGGTAAACTATTATCAACTATATATAGATTATTTCTTTCGATAAAATCATTAATCAGGCCTGCAAAAATTGAATCATCGAAACTTGTATTAAAATCTCCCATAATAATTAAAGAATCGTGTTTCGTACTTTTCACTACTGCTTCCACTTCTGTTAAAGAATTAATATATTCCAAAATTCTAACTTGATCATTTATAAAGCAGGGCAAATAAACGTTTAAAATCAAAAACCTGTTAAAATTTACACTTAAAACTATACCAATTATATAATCACTGTGTAATACTGGTTTAACCATTCCTGATAGCTCTTTCCTCCATAAAATACACATTCCCTTCTTCGGTCTCCCCTCATGAATTACGTTTGTAACTTCTTTTTGAGCAAATGTTATATTCTCCCATTTGTTGGATAAATTTTCTATTACATAAACATCCTTTTCCATTAACATTATCTCTTGTAATAATATAATATCATGATTAGACATAAGTTTCTTAACAACTTCAGAATTATTCCTAAATGAATTGCAATTATACGTAGCAATCTTTAATCTCAGATAGATAGAAGAAGATTGGGGGATCATTGGTCTCTTGTTTTGGGATTTGTTGTTATTATATAGAGAGCTTTTTGTTTTAATAGATAGGATTAATGGATTAGATAGATAGATAGATAGATAGATAGATGAAGGGATAGTGGGGAGTAAATTAGCAATCTTATTGCTAGGTTAGACTAGCTTTGAGAATGATAAGTAGATGGAAAGAGAGGAATAAGCTATGTGTGTGTGTAGATGTCTGTAGTGTTTTATTTTTCGGCGTTTATGCTGAAGTACATGTTAAAAGAACGATGTGTGACATCGTAAATGGAGAAGATATGTTGGGCATTGGTGGCAAATATAAAACTATATAACATAATTAAACATTGTTAACACATGATCATATCCCCCAATGTTATCCTAAGGGATCCTTTCAAATTGGCACAAATTTTATTCTAGCCTTGAGAGCATCCAATTAATGACTCCATATTTAGTTGCAAATGTTTCTTCAATATCTTTAACTAAAATACCCCTTTTCAATATTACATTTTTATAAACAAAGTTACATGGCTTATTAAATAATCTAAATACAGTGCATAATTTCAAATTGTTTAAATAATGATCAAACATGAGCCATTCCAATGAATTACAAATAAAATGATTACTACTCCTATTCGAAATTCCATAAACTTTTTTTAAAGCATTGTGAAAACTAACTTCAAACTGTCTGTAAACTTGACTAATATTATACTTATTCATCCATAAATTAGCTCCATAGAATGGCATACAAAATGATTTCATTAAGAAGAGAACAATATCCGATCTTAAGGAACCAAATCTTCTTAAAATAACATTAAATTTTCCTAGAAATTTATCCCTAGCTCGTCTAACGTCAGATTTTTCTTCTAGATTTTTATTTAAAATAGAGCCAAGATATTTAGTTTCCATAGAACATTTTAGAAAACCCTGAGAAATCTTTACTTTAACTAATTCACTCACCATCTAACATGACTTAACACCACGGACTTTCCTCACTCTTATCTACATTAATTTTCAAACCCCTCTGCCAATCCTTTTAAACTCTCCTCCGATTCGTCACGCAAAACTAAATCGTCCGCGCCAACAAAACCAGATCATCTGCGTACATAACAACATTAGACATGCTCATACCTAATCTCGCACCTATTTTACTATTTACCAATTCTTTTATAAGTTCATCTATATAAATACAAAAGAGTAGAGGTGACAGAATTCCTCCTTGTCTAACACCATTTTTTATCTTCCATCTATTTGATACATTATTTTTAAATTTAACATGAGCAAACTGATTGTTGTAAATATGCACTAAAATATTATGCATTATATCAGGAATTTTCAAATTCTCCAATTTCTTAAATAAAATGTCATGATTGACTTTGTCAAATGCCTTCGAAAGGTCTAAGAATGCCGCATACATGGTTGAACCTCCCTCGATGTATTCTGCAATTGTTTCCTTCAAAACGAAGATTGCAGTCTCTGTAGAGCAATTTCTTCTAAAGCCATGCTGCCTATCATCCAGAATGACATAATCTTTAATCCTATTCAGAATTCCATATTCAAACAGCCTTAGAAAGACAGATGACATCATCACCGGTCTATAATTATTGGAATCACAACAATTTCCGTATTTATCTTTTATAATCGGGGTTATCGAGCCCTCCAATAGGTCACATGGAATATGATTGTGCATCATACATACATTCATGAATTTTGCAATAATTTTATACAATTTTTCCGACTAAATTCAATGATATAAGTAAAGTCCCATCTGGACCTAAAGTTGGATTCATTTTATTAATTATTTCATCAATTTCCATAGCAGTGAATAATTCATAAACTTCTGTCCAATGAGCTTTTTTAAAAGCATTCTTAGTGTGAAATTGGCAAGATCTATCATCAAACACTTTCCTAAATTTATTCGAGAATAATTCCGCTATATTTCCATCATCATTTTCTTCATCAATCTTTATTGCGTCTCTCTTTAATAAACCTTCCTTACTAACCATATTCCAAAATAATTTTAAATTTTTACCACTAAAACTTTTGGCAAATTTTTCATTTCTTATCTCGTTTTCCATCAATCTACATTTTTTTAATTCAAATTTAAACTTAGCTCGTGATTTACACATTTTGTCAAATTCCGTACCCTGACGTTTTCTTCCTTTCTTTTTCCATTCTCTAAAATGCCAATTTGCTTCTTTATAAAAATCCCTTAATTTTTCATTCCATCCTGGCGTACATTTTTTAACATTTTTAATGACTACAGAAAACTTTTTACTTGCAGTTTGTAGAACTTTACATATATCTTTATACCAATGTTTTATCTGAATTAAATGTTTATCATTGCCGCAGTTATACTTATTGCAGAAAGCAACCTCCTTTTCTAAAAAATTATTTTTATCAAGTAGGTAGTCAATATTATTAGCATACTCATTTTTCTCTTCAACCGTGAGTTTATTCCAATATATAAACTCATTATTAACATCTTCACAATCCAAAAATTGATTACAATCTTCAATTCTTAGTTTACAGGACATCGGAAAATGATCATACAAACTATGATCATATAAAATATGCACTTCATCAAAAATATCTTTTAAGTTCCCTGAACACAATACATGATCTAACCAAGATGTCGTATTATGTGTCAGAGACAAATAACTAAATATATAGATAGATAGATATATATATATATATATATATATATCTATATATAATATATATAATATATATATAATATATATCATCTAGGGTTGGGATTAAAAAAAAACCGTTCGTTTTTTTTAAAAAAAAAACACGTTTTTTTTTTAAAAAAAGACCAATGGCCAAAATTTTTGTTTTTTTTTTTTTTTTTTTAAATTACTTATTTTTTCATATTACTTTTATAGTTTTTTTAGGGTATTTAGCATTAAAATACAGTAAATACAATATGTTAAAAGAGGTATACAATATATAAAGTAGAGTTTAATGCTTAATAAAGTTTTATTAGTGCTCTAGGGCATATAATTATTACATTTCACATGATCTTATTATTATTATTATTATTATTATTATTATTATTATTATTATTATTATTATTATTATTATTATTATTATTATTATTATTATTATTATTATTATTATTATTATTATATATATATATATATATATATATATATATATATATATATAATATATATTATATATATATATATATATATATATATTATATATATATTAATTCTTCATCTACCTTTTCCTCCCCAAACTGGTGGTAAGGGTGCGTAACAAAAGCGTCAGAAAGAAAAAGCAGTAGAAGGATAATGCAAAAGTTCGAAAAGAAAAGCCAGCCTTACCCCCCCCCTGTTCCATAATTAGTAAGGACTCGTCGCAGTCAGAAAATCACCCTATAGGGTTTCACGGGACTGCGACGGACCCTCACTATGTAAATCATCAGTGTAAGGGTTCATCCCTTGACCAGGTGGGCCACAACCATACCCCCGTCACAAAACCCCGCAATTCTCTCCTATCATGCACCTTTATTCTCGCATCTGCCAAACTCACATTTCTCTCCTTCAGAAATTCGTTCACCGACTCAATCCATTTTTTCTTCGATCTCCCAGCCCGTCGGTTTTCAACAACACTCGCCATTATACATCTGCTTAAAAACCGACTATCATTCCAATCCTTTCCACATGACCAAACCTCTCAACATACTTGCATTTTATTCCTCGTTACCCCTTTCGTTCACACCACTCAAGTTTCTAATATGTTCATTCCTCATTTTACTCAATTTCTTATCCACCTAGCATGCCCTAAGATTGTTCCATCTGAACACAAGTTGAACTTTAGATCTATAATTCTTATTCCAGACCATAGTCTCATTATCTACTATACAATACACACGTAACAACATACCGCTATGTAAGACCCTAAGAACTAAAGACTTAGTCCTTTAACATTCAACAACGATTTAATTGCACCAGCCACCTTCTTGCAATTCACAACTTTCCTATTACCTTCTCATCCAACATATACCTAAATATTTAAACTCAGACTTTGTTCCACCGCTGCTCACCATCCTGAACAATAACTTCACACTGAGGATTTGTCCTCATCAACACATCAGACCTAATCTTATCTGTTTACTTTCAAACCCCTCCCTTTTACACACCCTGCCAAATCTCTCTACCTCTCTTCAAACTCTTCAGATTCCGCCACAC
>JABUQX010040194.1:30000-37186 GCA_015478945.1 Trachelipus rathkii
AATCCCTTGGAACTATACCCTTCATAACCGCTTTATTACACAACTTCCAAATCCAAATCAATACCATCTCCCTCCGTTCTTGATCATTTCTCACCAGTAATTTCATCTAACCTGCAGATTACCATTCTTCACTTTCTCACTCTACCCCATTACCTCCTCCTTACTAATAACCTCATCCCCAAAATACCATCAAACCCTTCTTGCCCCATCAAACCCACACACATTCACTATCACCTCTTTATTACTGTTAATATTGTGCAGATTTTCGAAATGTTCTTCCACACTCCTCTCACACCCATTTCATCAGTTACAAAAGCACCCTCCCTATTTCATTATTCTAAGCAGATCCCCTTATTCTCATTCTTAACCTTCGCGCTTCCTTCCAGAAAGAGCTTCCTATTCCCTTGTGTCCCGCATCATCCTCCTTCCAACTGTCAATTTACTCTGTTTTCTCCTTACGTATACACCTTTTTAGTATTTCTTTTTCCTCCTTATCTTATATAATTCCAAGGATCTTTCTTTGGAGTCTTCATCATTTGCTTTTAGTACATTCAAGCACCACGCTTCTTTTTCTTTAACCTTTCACGCTCTGTCTCACCTCGTTCATTCCATCATCACGGGTAACATTCTTATTTTCTACTTTAGCACACCCACATACTTCCTTTGCACTACTAAAAATTGCTTCCTTCATTTGCCCCCAGATTTTATTCAAGTATCAACTTGTGCACATTCAACCATTTTACTAGCGAGCGCTCTTACATACTTCAATTCCTTATCTGTCTTGCTCACTTAACATTCCACTCTTAATTTACTACTTTCCTTTCGTATCACCGTCTCTCCATTCCAAGCCCCCACTAACTTAATCTTGTACAATTAGAACAACATAGATCTATCCGGACCAATCCCCATTCCGTAAATGCACGCTAAACTGATTTATAAACATTTCCAACACATTACTTCAACCATTTCATCCTGATTCTTCACCAACACTAAATTTCAATCATACTTTTCACTTCGATACCATCGTCTACCTACACCAACTCTAGTCTACTTATGGATACTCTTGTGTTTAAGAAAGATTACTTCATCCGCACATCACCTCTCTCTTCACAGGAAAGCTGTAAATCACCATCCTACCACTTCTTCATTTTCTCCCGCCACACCAAAACCACTGTTATACCATCCCTCTTTTGATCACCTATCCAACCATTCAGGTCCACCCCAAAACTATCAATCTGAAGCTCCTACTCACCCCATCCAGGACATCATTCAGATTATCCCAAAAAATCGTACTCTCTTCAACGTTTCCCTCAGATGGACCATACGTCACAACCACACATACCTTGACCTTTTCAAACTTAAATTTAACCATTAAAATTCTAGGACTCACACACTCAAAGTCTACCATAGCTTTGTCCCACAGGTCACTCATCCAAATTGCAACTCCTTCTCTCCCTCTCATTCTCTTCCACACCAGCACGAACACATTTCACACCACACCACTATTTCACCGTTTCCTTTCATCTTGTTTCAGTCACAGCGAGCAAATTAAATTTGCCCTTTCTAATACTCCATACCTCTCTATTCTTCTCCTCAACATTTATTCTCTGACATTCCAGGTACCCATACGATTCATACATTTCCGCCGAAAGATAGAGCCGGTTACGGCGAATTCACACCTTCTCCGAGCCTGCATTAGGCATTCCTGGCAAAGAGATAGGTGGAGTAGGCAGGCCAACCCAACTACCACTGGTCCCTGGTAGTCGAACTTCTACACACGCAGGACATACGATCGTGGGCCAATTCTTTCTCCCCCACCCACAGGATATGGTAGTAGGGAGTCTCATGTAAAAGTGTTATCTAGGGAGGTGTGTTTACTTTAAGTAGGTTATAGATATGTGGATAAAATGGTGGGCAGTAAATGTTGCCTGAGAGGATAAGGGTGCTGAAAAATATGAACGTATATATATAATTAACATATATATAGTATATATATATATATATATATATAATATATATTATTATATATATATATATATAGATATATATTATATATATATATATCATATATATATATATATATATAATATGAAATGTATATATATATATTATAGTATATATAACTATAATATAATATATATATATATATAATATATATATAATATATAGTAGTTATATATATATATATATATATATAATATATATATATATATATATAAAATATATATATATATATATATATATATATATATATATATATATATATATATATATATATATATATATATATATATATAATATATATATATATATATATATATATATATATATATATAATATTCATTTATGATATAAATATTTTCATATGAATATATAAAAATACTTGAAGACCGTTTATTGTTATATTTTTTTTATATAATTTATTATATATATATAAACAAATAATTCTTTTGAAAAGATCACATCAACAAAATATACAACAAAATTGCTAAAAGTATGACTTAATTATGGTTGGCTATCTCACCGACCGGTATACTGTTGCGGCATACAATTCTAGTGTCCAGGTGCGATGCGGTGCGGTGCGATGCGGTGCATTTTTAAAAATATATTGATGAGGTATGGTGAGGAGCTCGATAAGCATTGAAACTTAAGAGGTGCGATGCGGAAAAAAATACTTTCGTTGCGGTGCGGTAATGTGCGTTGCGGTACATGGTGCGCTCACTCTAATGAGCTCTCTCTCTCTCTCTCTCTCTCTCTCTCTCTCTCTCTTCTCTCTCTCTTCTCTCTCTCTCTATTTTTCTCTTCTCTCTCTCTCTCTCTCTCTCTCTTCTTTCTCTCTCTCTCTCTCTTCTCTCTCTCTCTCTCTCTCTCTCTCTCTCTCTCTCTCTCTCTCTCTCTCTCTCTCTCTCTCTCTCACTCTAATTAATTTGTTCGGATAATCATAACCTAAAGCTACAATTGATGGGAATCGGTAGGAAAAATTTGACAAAACTGTTAAAAATTTTTGATAAATGAAGTGAGAAGCAAAAGCAGGTCAAACATCCAACTGCTTTGAAGGCAGAAAATTATTTATAATTCATTTAATACTTGCTTTGCACTGATTGCTTTGATTTATATAACCCTATACTTCTCTGAACAACATTAATTTTCAATCTCTCTGATTAATATTCAAAGTTTTCTGAACAACATTAATATTCCAGCTTCTCTGAATAGCATTAATATTCTGTCTTCTTTGAACAACATCAATATTTAGTCTTCTCTGAACAACATTAACATTCAGTCTTCTCTAAACAACATTAATATTCTATCTTCTCTGAAGAACTTTAATGTTTTATCTTCTCTGAACAACATTTATATTCATTGTTCTCTGAACAAAATTAATATTCTAGCTTTCTGAGCAACGTTAATATTTTGTCTTCTCTGAAGAACATTAATATTTAATCTTCTATGAACATCATTAATATTCTTTCTTCTCTGAACAACATTAGTTTTCAATTTTCTCTGAGCAGCATTAAATTTGAATCTTCTCTGAACAATAATAATATTCAATCTTCCCTGGACAACATTGATATTCTATCTTCTCTAAAAAAACATCAATATTCTATCTTCTATGAACAACATTAATATTCATTGTTCTCTGAACAACATTAATAATAACAAATCAAATAACATTAATATTCAATATTATATCTTTCCAAAAACAATATTAATATTCAGTCTTCTTCGAACAACATTAATATTCTATATTCTCCGAACAACATTAGTCTTTAGTCTTTTCTAAACAACATTAATATTCTATTTCTCTGAACAACATTAATAATCGGGTTTCTTTGAACAACTACAAAAACCTATCTTTTCTGAACAACATTAATTTTCAATCTCTTTGATTAATATTCAAAGTTTTCTGAACAACATTAATATTTCATCTTCTCTGAACAACATTAATATTCTGTCTTCTCTGAACAACATCAATATTTAGTCTTCACTGAATTCATTAATATTCAGTCTTCTCTAAACAACATTAACATTCTATCCTCTCTGAAGAACTTTAATGTTTTATCTTCTCTGAACAACATTTTCATTGTTCTCTGAACAAAATTAATATTCTAGCTTTCTGAGCAACGTTAATATTTAGTCTTCTCTGAACAACATTAATATTCTCTCTTCTCTGAACAACATCAGTTTTCAATCATCTCTGAGCAGCATTAAATTTAAATCTTCTCTGAACAACAATAATATTCAATCTTCCCTGGAAAACATTGATATTCTATCTTCTCTAAAAAAAACATCAATATTCTATCTTCTCTGAACAACATTAATATTCATTGTTCTCTGAACAACATTAAATATTCTAGTTTCTCTGAGCAACATTAATATTCAATATTATATCTTCCCAAACAAAATCAATATGCAGTCTTCTCTTAACAACATTAGTATTCTATATTTTCCTAACAACATTAGTCTTTAGTCTTCTCTGAACAACATTAATATTCTATTTCTCTGAACAACATTAATAATCAGGTTTCTTTGAATAACTACAATAACCTATCTTCTCTGAACAACATTAATTTTCAATCTTCTCTGAGCAATATTAATTTTGAATCTTCCCTAAGCATGAATATTCAGTTTTCTGTGAACAAGATTATTATTACATCTTTTATCAACACCATCAATATTCACTCTCTACTGAATAACATTACTATTCTATCCTATTAAAAAACTATTTTATTCAGTGTACTCTGAACAACATTAATATTTAATCTTCTTTGAGCAACATTAATATTCTATCTTTCTGAAAAACAATAATATTCAATCATCTCTGAACAGTATTAATATTCTATTTCTCTGAACAACATTGATATTAAGTTTTCTCTTAACAACATTATTATTCAATTTTCTCTGAAAAACATTAATTTTCAATATTCTCTCAACATTATTAACATTCAATCTTCAAAGAACATTATTAATATTTAATCTTATCTGAATAACCTTAATATTCAATCCATCATCGTTAATTTTCAATCATCTCTAAACATCATTATAATATATATATACAGTATATAGATATAACTAAACATATATATCTGCTATATATTTATCTATATCTCTATAAAAATTACAAATATATATTATATATATATATATATATATATATATATTATATTATAGAGTATATATATATGTATATTATATATATATATAATAGTATATATATATATAATTATATAGTTTAAATATATATATCGATAAGCTAACTTATACTATATATAAACTATATTACATTATATACTCTATATATATCTATATTAGACGTATATAATATACGATCCTTACGCTATATTATCCCCTCATCTAAGATCTATCTAGTAGGCTGAGTATACTGTAGTCATAAATATATATATACTTACTATCTCTCACTTTATCACCAATAGCGATAATAATACTATAATACTATATAACTATATCTATAGCAATTAGTACCTAGCCCACTAAGCTATACGATAATATATATAAATATATATAAACTATATATAAACTATATATATATATTACTAGTGATAATATATATATATATATATATTATATATAATATATATATATATAATATATATATACTATATATATATACATTACATATTTAGTCAGTCTTCCTCGAACAAACTTAACATTCAATGATATTTTAGCAATATTTATTTACAATCTTCTACGAACTGCAATAACATTCAATCTTTTTCTTTTAAAAAAATATTTATATCACATTCACCCCATGAATCCTAAACACTTTTAAATACAGTAGTGTAAAAATCCAAAATAATTTTTCAAATATTAGAACTGCGATATTTGAACAACACTTCTTATATATTTTAGTAACGTTAATGCAAACACACACAAATAAACACAAAAACACACACAAAAACTTTATCATTATAGATATGTCTTTATAACACAATTACTCCGATCAATTAAAAATTAATAGCGTCTGTATATCTCTCCTTCTGCATGCAAAGATAATTGAGAGCTTCACGTAGCTTGAAGCCCTTTTCTCATTATCACTAATTAAAAGTAACAATTCTAATGTTTAATAGCTAAGAGCTCATAATCTTAGATTTCAAATGAGTTAATTATTGCAGTGTTAAATTTTCGAGAAAAAGGTTTATTATTTCGTTTGTTAAGATTCTTCAAATGCTTCTTTATATATATGATAATTCTATAGATAGGGAAAATAATGATATAATAACAGTATTATTTTATTATTAATAATAATAATAATAATAATAATAATAATAATAATAATTAAATAATAAAATAATAATAAAAATAAAGAACTGCAACGAGAATAAAACATAATAATAAAATGAAAATAAAAATAAAAGATAAAATAATAAAAATAAAAATAATAATAATAATAATAATAATAATAATAATAATAATAATAATAATAATAATAATAATAATAATAATAATAATAATAATAATAATAATAATAATAATAAAAATAATAATAATAATAATAATAAAATAATAATAATAATAATATAAAAGTTTTTGATTTTATTTCCAAGTTTCTAAATATTTATTTTTGTACATAGTTTAATTTTCTTAAAATAATCTTTGAAAACAATTTACATGAGAAGAAGAAGATATATTTATTTACATTTCCCGACGCGTGTTTCGTCTCTAAACTTGAGACATCTTCAGAGGATTACTTGTGAGCGAATGAGTCTTAATTTAATATATAATAATAAATCAAATGATAATTAGTATAACTGATAAAGAGTTCCAATAACCTGTTAATGTCTGGTCTGCGTGTTTTGATGTAGAAGGCCTCCGCAATTTTAAGTTTCTGGACTTCACATGATCCGTATAATATTTTGAAGTGTTTAGAAATATTGCTAATAGTTGATTGACCATGTGCCGTTTTGAAATGTTCAAAGATTTTGCTGGGACTGTAGCGATGTTGATATGCCCTGTCCGGCAATCTATTCGTCGTGTAACCAATATTTGTCGACGTACAGTCTGATTCAGGGCAGTTAAATTGATACACAACGTGATGGCTTGTCGGTCAAAGCATCTCTTGTGCTAAAGAGGAGATGACATTGTTTGGATTATGGTTCGTAGTCTGACTTTAATTTTGACTCTCTTCACTAGCAGACAACTACCAATCACATCACCCTACGAACTCCTT
>JABUQX010040196.1:5000-12500 GCA_015478945.1 Trachelipus rathkii
CAATCGATTCCTCGTACCTTATAACCTAGGGATAGACACCAATATTAGCCGTATTCTATGACGTAGGATATGTCGTGCTAGAAAAGGCTAGAAAAGGGGGGTGGGGTTTTAACTCATAGAAGGAAGCATCCTAGCACCCTTCTAATAACACTAATCGACTCCCGTACCAAAACTAGGGATAACACTACTATCGGTGATATTCAGGAATTATAGGTCGGCACGTTGCTAGAAGTTAGAATATATAGCATATAGAATATAATATATAGAATATAGAATATAGAAGCAAGGAACCTTTTTCAGGTTGCGGTCCCCTTTGAATTTGACTCTGTTTTCGTCTCTTGTTTATCACTTTTGCGTGTTTGCAGGTTAGATAAAAAAGGTCCACTTTTATGACCTTTGCGGTTTGCGGTTAGATAACTATAGTTCGAAATCTATACATTACTACTCAGATGCATCTTTTTTCTTAAATAATTTTTTTGTATTATCAAAAGAAATTTTTTAAAAAATTTGTTCCAAGAACAAATCCAAAACTAAAACATATACAAAGAAATTATACTAAGTAAAAAGTGCTCTCTATCCGAAATACATATGCCCTGAAAATTTCATCTACTTCGCCCGAACATAAAAAAAAAAATTCATTTTAAAATCCAATAAAAGTGGGTTTTGAAATTGGACAACGCTGAGCACAAAACTCAAAAAATACGAAATAGTACTTTCGTGAAACTTTTGTAGGTAATGGACCAATCTATGCATATTTCCAAGTTTGAAGTAATTTTGAAAAAAATTCTGGGAGTTGATACGAAAAATGTCAAAAACATGGGTTTTGAAAAATTGAACATTCTGAACGAATGACTACAGACACAAAAAAAAAAAACAAAAAAAAAACAGCAGAAAACAACGTTTCAGAGGGCAAAAAAAGTTACAGTTTGGTGTTTACAGGGTCAAAATCGGCTGAGGAATTCCGAATATTTCATGTCCATTTTACTGAGGGAGGGTGAAATCGGGCACTGCCATTTACTTAATAATACGTTGCATCCCCCCATTAAAAAAAAAATAATTTTATTTTTTTAAATAGGATAATTGTTATGTAATTATGAAAGAGTTAATAAATTGCAATATTTAGTTAATTAACTTTTTAAAAAGTTATAAAAAAGGCAAGCTTAAGAATTAAAATTCAATTTTTATAAGCAGTAAAGCTTAATGAATTATTAATAAAACACTGTGTCACAAACAAATTTTCATACAAGATATTCAGTTTGTTTCCTATATAGCATATTTTGACGCTGATTTCAAATCTGCAATCAGATTTGCTGTAGCACGTAGGGTTTTTTTATGATGAAGATATTTTAATAATTTTACAGATTTTTGCTATTCATAAAAGAAACGGTTTAGTTTTTCAAACATTTTATTTAATTTATCTTGTACAGTTTTGATTATTTAGCAGCATATTGTTACTCGCTTTTATCATCGTACGTCTGGCAACATCATCACGTGCATTTTCAGACTTATGGCGCCATGGGAATGGTCTTTACTCTTAAGTTAATCTTTGTCTTCTGTAGCCGAAAGGTGTGCTGTGCTTTTATTATTTTGAATTTTCTCGGATAAAACAGCATGCCTCAACAATGTAAAAATAACCCAAACAAATTTTGCTTTGTCTGTGGCTGTTTCATAACAACAACACAACAAAGAACAATTACAACATACCTTAAGAAAATATACAATATGTATTTTGGTTGTCCTTTAGGTGACCAAGATAAAGCATGGGAGCCTCATCAGATTTGTTCATCTTGTTCAAACGGATTACGCGATTGGTTAAATAAAAAGAAAGCTTCAAGGCCGTTTGCTATAACCCATGATATGGAGGGAACCAAGAGATCATCATGAAGACTGTTATTTTTGTAGTGTGAATCTACAAGGGTTTTCTGCAAAAAACAAACATCATATTGTAATATCCAAACCTTGATTCAGCACGCAAACCAGTCCAACATAATGAATCACTGCCCATTCCAATTCCCCTTGATGATGGGCTAGCTTCTATTGCAGATGCAATGGATGATGAAGAAGGAGCAGTTGGTGGCATTCTCGGACAGTCGATAGATCCAGATTACACGATAGAAGAAAGCCATTTTGAGACAAATCTATTTTCTCAAGAACAGTTGAATGATCTTGTTAGAGACTTATCTCTTTCGAAAGAGAAAGCAGAACTTCTCGCCTCAAGACTAAAGGAGAAAAATTTACTTGAGGAAAATGTTCGCATCAGTTACTACCGAAATAGGAATTTTAACTTAGCAGCATACTTTACGTAAAGTAGATGGTCCTCTTTCTTATTGCCACGATATAGATGGATTATTCTTTGATTTGTCTCAGACGCATATAGCATCTGAGTGGCGTCTCTTTATAGATTCATCTCAAAGAAGCCTGAAAGCAGTTCTTTTGCATAATGGTAATGTAAAGCCATCTATATCCCCATAGCCTATTCAGCCCATCTCAAAGAGACATATGACAATATGGATATATTGCTTAAAGCAGCCAAATGTCACAGTCATCAATGAAATCTCTGCGGAGATCTGAAAGTTATAGGCATATTAATGGGAATCCAAGCTGGATTTACAAAATATTGTTGCTTTCTTTGTCTCTTGGACAACCGTGCTACTGAAGAGCACTATGTTAAACGTGATTGGCCTCTAAGGACTGCATATGTCCCAAGAACAAGCAGTGTCCAGTCTGTTCCCTTGGTTGATCCACAAAAAATCTTTCTACCACCACTCCACATTAAACTTGGTTTAATGAAGAATTTTGTTAAAGCAATGGGGAAAGTGAATTTAGAGGGGTTCAGATGCCTTTCCCAGAAATTTCCGAAAGTTAGTACAGCAAAATTGAAGGAGGGAATTTTTGTTGGGCCACAAATCAGGGAGGTTTTAAAAGACATGGATTTTGAAAAGGCTCTCGGTCCTCTTGAATGGAAAGCGTGGCTTTCTTTCAAATGGATATGCAAAAACTTTCTTGGAAATAACAAGTCTTCTGAATATAAAAGCGGTATTGAGAACCTTTTTGATTCTTATAAAGAAATGGATTGTCGCATGTCTTTGAAAATGCATTTCCTTCATTCCAATCTAATCTTTTTTCCCAATGATCTTGGTGCAAGAAGTGATGAGCAACGGGAGCACTTCAATCAGGACATTAAGACTATGGAAACTCGATATCAAGGATTTTGGAACGAAAGCATGATGGCTGACCATTGTTAGATGCTTTATCGTGAAATCAGACCAAACTTATTAAAGAAAATCACAAAATCAACGCTTTTAAGGCTTTTTGTCTAGTAAATTTTAGTTATGCAATAAGTTTATTTATATTCTTTATATAAATTCTATTAATTTTTGCAATATGAGTGTATAACGTATAATTAAGTTCATGGAAATAAATTTTGAATATTTAAAACCTTACATTTTCAAAAAAACACAAAACTAATATTTTATCTTTATTTCAAAAACTTTACGTGGATAGAGAAAATTGAAGATTTGGAATCAGCATCGTCAAAAGCATCAGAAAGTGAATTTGTCCAGTGATGAAAAAGGCTATTTTAGTTCGACCAGTGTATATTATATAATTATATATATAATTTATATATATATATAATATATATATATATATATATATATATATTATATAATTAATATATATATATATATATC
The DNA here is from genome assembly GCA_015478945.1 of Trachelipus rathkii. Classification (NCBI taxonomy): domain Eukaryota; kingdom Metazoa; phylum Arthropoda; class Malacostraca; order Isopoda; family Trachelipodidae; genus Trachelipus; species Trachelipus rathkii. The sequence goes on from JABUQX010040196.1 coordinate 8,693, forward strand.
TTATACTATATATATATTATATTATATATATATATTATATAATTTTATATATATATATATATATATATATAGTATTATATTTATAATATATATATATTTATATATATAACAGGAATTATTTAATTAAAAATGGAAATAAATTATGTATTATCATGCAGTAAAAGAAAATTAAAAATGAAAACAATTTTATTATATATCTCAGAAATATTTAAGAAATGTCATATTTTCGTTGTTGTATTTAATTTTTGTAGAAAATCATTGGGAAGGATTCGATCCGCGATTCGGTCGGATTAGGATTCAAGCTTTTTACATTGATTCGGATTCGGATCGGATTCTGAGAATTTCACACACACGGATTCGGTTCGGAATTGAAGGTGCTGGATTTTGGATTCGAATTTAGGATTTGACATTTCCACACCACGTATTCGGGATTCGGATTTCGAATCCATAAAGTTGCCAGATTCGCCCATCACTGAATATATATAATATATATAGTATATATATATTATATATATATTATACTATTATTATCTATATATATATATTATATATATATATATATATATATATATATTATATTCATATATATATATATTGATATATATATAATATATATATTAAATATATATTATATCCTATGGACATTTTATAAGCAGTTAACCCGTTATATTAGTTAGGTTAATTTAGGTTGTTTGGTTAGGTTTAGGTTAGGTTATGGTTAGTTAGGTTACCCAAAAATTTATGTATTTACCCTAAAATTATTAAAATAACGATACAATTAATTATTGATTTTCGCTCTTGGAGTCAACTGCTATATATATATAATATATATATATATATATATATATATATAATAATATTATAATATATATAATATATATATACTATGATATATATTTATATATATATATATTATATAATATATATAAATAGTATGCATAGCCGACACCTTGGGAAAATTTGGATGTTGCCATATTGGGCTATAAAAGTTTAATTTTGCTACAATTTTAGAACAAAGAAAACTATATTGAAGGCCAACTAAAGTAAAGAATATATATATATATATATATATATATATATATTGAGATATATATTTAATATATATATATATATATATATATATATATATATATATATATATATATATATATATATAATATATATATATTCTTTCTTTCTTTCTTCACCTTCCTCTTGCCCCAAGATTGGGGGTAAGGTGCTGTACAAGCATCGGAAAAGAAAAGCAGTAGGGAACATGACAAACTCGAAAAGAAAGCCCAGCCTTTACCGCCCCCTCTGTACCATTATTAGTGAGAAGCTCGTCACAGACAGGAAATATAGAGATATACTTGGACCGCGACGGCCTCACCTATGGTTAAATCTCAATGTAGGGTTCATCCCCTGGCCAGGTGGGCCAAACAACATACCCCCATACAAAACCCCGCCCTTCTCCCTATTATGCACCTTATTCTCGCCTCTGCCAAAACTCACTTTTCTACTCCTTCAGACATCTCGTTTTCACCGACTCAAATCCACTTTCTCTTCGGTTCCCCAGCCGGTCGGTTCCAACACACTCACCACTATTACATACGCTTAACCAACCTACTATCATTCATCCTTTCTCACATGACCAAACCATCTCAACATACTTTCATTTATTCTCTCATTTACCCCTTTCTTCACACCACACCACTCTCTAATTTGTTTCATTCCTCATTTTATCAATTTTCTCACACCTAGCACACCCCTAAGATTGTCCATCTGAACACATTTGAACTTTAGATCTATACTCTTATTCCAGGACCATAGTCTCACTACCATCAATAACACAGTAACAACATACCCTCATTAAGACCCTAGCGCACTCACAGACTTAGTCCCTTTGCATTCACCAACGATTTAATTTCACCAGCCACCTTGCTGCATTCAACTTTCCTAATACACTCTGCATCGTCCGTTCCTTCTCATCCAACATATCCCTAAAATATTTTAAACTTCAGACACTTGTTCTAAAGCTTGCATCAACCATCTACATAAACTTTCACACTGAGAGTGTCCTCACTCACAACATAACCTTACTTCTTATCCACGTTTACTTCCAGCCCCTCCTTTCACACACACCCTGCCAAATTCTCTACCAATCCTCTCAAAACTCTCTTCAGATTCGCCCACACAGAACAATCATCCGCATACTAATAGGTTTAGGGGCACCCTCCACCACTCCATTCTCGACCATTCTAACACCATTTTCCTGCCATCCCCACCTCAAATTCTTGCATAACCCATCCACTTATACAAATGAATAAACCAAGGAGACAATTAAACCACAACCCTGTCTTACCCGCTATTAATTCCTAAAACAATCACCATTAGACACCATTTATTCTTACAACGCTTCACTTCGTCATACATACTTTTGAATTTCCATTCAGAAGCCTACCACCAACACCATATCATTCACTAACACCTGCCATAACGCTTCCCTATTAACTCTATCATACGCCTGTTCAAATCCATAAAACCTAAATATAAATTTATTCTTCTTCTCCCTCATTTTCTCAATCATTTGTTTCAATGTAAAGATTTGATCCACACACTCTACCACTCCTAAACGCACCTGTTCTTCACCAATCAGCGCCTCGTCACACTCGACGCACTCTTTCACCAAAATACCATAAACCTTCCCTACAACACTCAATAAACTTTTATTCCCTATAATTTACAGTTCCCCTTTCTCCCTTACCCTTATACAAGGGTTAACTATACGCTCTCCTCCAATCCCTTTGAACTATACCCTCCTAAAAACGCTTTATTACACAAACTTCCAAATCCAAATCAATCACCCTCTCGCCTCCGCTCTTGATCATTCATATAATTTCATCTATACCTCAGATTTACCATTCTTCAACTTCTCCCTCTTTCCATTACCTCCTCCTTACTAATACTCATCCCCAAAATACCTATTCCTTCTTGCACCATCAAAACCGCACACATTCACTAACACCTCATCATTACTGTTAATATTGTGCAGATTTTCGAAGTTGTTCTTTCACACTCCCTCACATCCATTTCATCAGTTACAAAAGCCACCATCCTTTCATTATTCTAAGCAGATTTCCCCTTATTCTCATTTCTTAACTTGATGGGATGAGAAAACTGGGTGCTTTAAAAACTACGTTTTGAAGCGTTCTTTTGGGGACGTGGATGGCCTAGTGGATAAAGCATCCGGTTGTTGTTTACTCAGCAACGCGGAGTCCAACGTTCTCGCATCCGCTGACGAACGAGTAAAATCTTCTGTGACTCATTCATTTAAAATTATATATTCATTATATATTATTCTCATTCTTAGGCCTTTGAGTACTCAGCATTTATGGGATGAGAAAACCGGGTGCTTTAAAAACTACGTGTTGAATCGTTCTTTTGGGCTGGATGGCCTAGTGGTTAGAGCATCCGGTTTTTGTTAACTCAGCAACGCGGAGTCCAACGTCGAACTCCGCTGACGAAGAGTAAATCTTCTGTGACTCCATTCATTTAAAATATATAATATATAATATATAATATATAATATATAATATATATATATATATATATATAATATATATAATATATATATATAATATATATATATTATATATATATATATATATATTAATATATATATATATTATATATATATTATATAGTTAAAAGATAAAGTCTATAATTATATTTGGGCTTCACACCTAAAGGCTTATAAAATTATAAGCTTATTCAATTTATTTCAGTTTAAATTTGATTTTTGTACGTAGTTTATAGAATGAATGTAGAC
>JABUQX010040197.1:0-28094 GCA_015478945.1 Trachelipus rathkii
AGAAGGAGAGAGAGAGAGTAAGATATATTATTATTAATATATGAAATACAAATTATATATATAATAATATAATAATAATAATATAATAATAAATGTAATGAATAATAATGTAGTATATATTATTATCATTATTATTGATTATTATATATATTATTATTTATTTAATATTCAATTATCTATTATATTATTATTTTATTATTATTATATTATATATTAAGTTATAGTGAGATCTCATATTATCTATTCTAGGATATGGTTCGAATGTCACTGAATTTGGTGATATTGAGAAAATCAGTATGGAGAGAGGAGGATTGCATAGACATGCCACGTAGGTGTAGCGGGAGGCGGAGGAACCGCTGACTACTGAGCTAGAACACTTACAAAGTACGCAAAGAGTTCGGGGAGTTCGAGTACTCATCCCCAGTGGGTGAGTGAGGATAAAATTACCTCCATACTAATATATACCGTATAGTTCCCCGAGAAGGACGAGAGACCCGACTTGACTTCCAACGCGTGTCGGAATACCTTTGGTATTATTTAGTTTAAAAACACCACCATCAATATTACTATAAGGGCACACCAGTAAGTTATTTCGTTAATATTAAAATAACGTTTTAAAAATATTGTTCTACATTTCAATTAACTTTTTTAAATCGCTTTTTTTATTTTCAAAGTATTATTAATGTTATATCAATCATTTACGCTGATCCAAAATGTATTCCGTTTTACTGTAGATTAATAGTTTTAAGATACAATGACTGGACAAACTAAACAGCTGACATGATCTATACTAATATATCTATAATATATTAAAATTTAATATATTATATTACTAATAATATTATGATATATTATTAATATAATATATATATTATATATATAATATATATATATCATTTATATATATAGCATATACTGATTAATTATTAAACTTAATCTTACCACGAGCGCCGAACGAGCTACTTAGCTGGTTCGGCTGGGTAGCCATAGATAATACCTTCATTGCGCATCGTCTCACTACCAAAAAAATTAGAATATATATTAGAATTCAACTGGAGCAATTGGGTAACGAAAATATTTGAAATGCGACCAACACACGTGGAGTCAGCGACAGTTGTTAACAATAACATTATAAGTATAGCTATCTCCTTCTTCTTTTAGCTTTATGCAACTATTAATGGTACTATATTAAAATCAGCTTATGTATCTAACTTGACTAAATTTTGGACGATTCTAAATAGTAATGCTGCGCTGTTCTAATAATTCGTTAACTCACAAGTACACAGTATCAAGTTACATTTTATTTATAAACCTTGTTTATAACCTTTATTTTTAACCAGTAAAAAATAATAAACTTAAATTGGCTACAAACAATGTCAAAATAAAAAAAAAAATTTTACTCTTTTATAATAAAAATCAATTAATTTTTTCAGAAATTTTCTTTGTGTGAAAGTTTATACAAAATTGTTTTGGGAATCGAAAGGAGGAGTCGTTTATTTTTTATCGACTCCCGACTCGACTCCCAACTTTTTTGGAACAATATCGACTCCCCGATCGACTCCTTATATCCCCATGAAAACGCTCTGACTCCCCGACTGCACCCGACTCCCATCGCCTGAATCTATATATATCATATTATATAAGTCTTATATTATATATATATATATATATATACATATATATATATATTATATCTATATCAATAAAAATATAATAGAATATATATATATATATATATATATATCATAGTGAGTCAGTCTATGATAGTGACCTTGTACTCCCCGCATCACTATCTCAGTTGGATAAAACTTGGCATAAATAATAGTCCAGGGTATAATTGAAAATGTATAAAATGTTAGGCATGTAACTCTTTTAGTATGGCCACAATGCCTTCCCCTATTGTAAACCCTAGCAAAACCATTAAATTCCTAAAGTTACAAACTTTCATGTTTAGCTGTTACCTGTTCATCCATAAATTGGTTTACCAGCCATCTAAATGACCAATCTATAAGAACCTATTGCATAGATTTCAAATATATTTAATTTACTGGTAAATGTATACCTTTTCTGTGATTGACCACCAAAAATTGGCAAAAAATGCATGTCATTAAATTCCGCAAATTTCTGTCCTACAATTTGAAACGTAATATGTCTAATCTTAGTTCTTTTGCAAATTGATTTAGGCATATATAAAGATTACCTCTTAATAAGCACAGGTTATTAAATTTATTTGTGTGTGATATATACGATAGGGGTTCAATGACTCTGGTAAGTGGAAAAATGAGTCCTATTTGAAGCTGTGGTTAAACCTGTCTACAGTTAATAATTCCCTTCTCATTACTTTCACTGGAAAGAACAAAGGTTAATATCTTAGTGACCTAAATATCTTTGTGGTGACCTCATCCGTTCTTTGATAAAAATGTAGCTTAAAGTGGAGCAATATTTCTATAATTGCATTTTCTGAGAAATATTTTAATACATAGAAATATACCCAAACATTATGTATAGTACCAGAAAAGTTTAATAATCAATGATTTTATATTTAAAAAAAAATAAGATGGCATTATGCCCATTTTGAGCATGTAATTAATGGTGTCCGAGATATGAGTGGTGTAAAGAGTGTATGGTAAATGGTGAAAATATATTATGATACATTACACATACTATATATTCATACACAATAAGGTTTTTAAAAAAATCTATATATATATATATATATATATATATATATATTTATAATATATAATATATAATATTTAGGTCATATATATATATACCTAATATATATTATATATTGTATAATATTATATTATATATATATAGCTTGATATTGAGTTTATAATAGTATATATATATATACAATAGATTATATATCTATAATATATATATACTTTTATTTACTATAATATATACTATATATATATATAGTAGGCTATATATAAATATATATATAATTATTTAGGTCATTTATATATATACAATTATATGTCTCGATATTAATTTGCCACTTGTGTACAAAATGGCAGGAAAAGATCACTATTGTTGCAATCCATTTGGTTTGCCACACAGGAATAAAATATAAAAGCCAATGATGAGGTTTCAAAAGAAAGATGCTTGGAATTATATAAGGGGGAAACAAGAATACTTTTAAAGATGATTTCCAAGATGGGGAAGAAGAAAACTTGTCGAAAATTACTAAGAATTAAAGATTTTTTCAAATATACGTCGAAAGGTAAGAATGAAATAAGGGGAACCTTGATTAATGAATAGGGATGGTGCTTTCATAACTGATGTACTGGATGTGAGGGTGAAGGGAACCCTTTGAAAATCTACATAACATTGGGAGTATGAAGAGGTGATTGTGAATGTGTATGAGTTTGATGGTGCAAGGAGTTTTGGGGATGAGTTCCTTAGTAAGGAGGTAGTGGGTAGAGTGAGAAAGTTGAATAATGGTAAATCTGCAGGTATAGTTGAAATTACTGATGAAATTATCAAGAATGGAGGCGAGATGGTGATTGAGTGGATTTGGAATTTTGTGTACCAAAGCTTTTATGGAGGGTATAGTCCCCCCCAAGGAATTTGGAGGAGAGCTGTAATAGTGCCTATGACTAAAGGGCTAAGGGTAACGTAGGAATTATATTGGGAGTTAGCTTTATTGAGCATTGTAGGGAAGATATAGTGCGGTATTTTGTTGAGTGCATGCATTGAGTAAATGAGGGATTGATTGGTGAAGAAGGTGCGTTTAGAAGTGGTTGAGAAATGAAAAAGAAGAATAAATTTTATTTAGGTTTTATGGATTTGCAATAGAGGTATGATAGGATTAAAAAGGAAGCTCTGTGGCAGGTTTCTGATGGAATCAAAAGTATATATGATATGTGAATGTATACGAATATAATGAGTGAGGTGAATGTGCTTAATATTAATAGCAGAGTGAGATAGGTATGTTGTGTCATATCTCCTTGGTATTCAATTTGTATATCGTGCAGGAGCACGATGGAAAGAATAAGAGATGAGGTGTGGCAATGGAAAGGTTTTGGGTATGGAACGCGTAATGCTTCTTCTATCTGATCTCTAAGATTTGTCATCGGGTTTAGTTTTGTGTGGTGAGAGTTAAAGCGTTTGAAAGCATTTGTGAGTTTAGCTCTTTTTAAAATAAAGGGTTTGTGAGTAAATGTTAGATTAAGAGTAAGGTTATGGTTGTGAGTGAGGAAGTCCCGCTGTGTGAGAGTTATTGCGATGGTGAACAACGAAACAGGTGTCTGAAGTTTAAATATTTACAGATTTTGATGAAAGGGAAGAATGATCGTCAGAGTGTAGTAGGTAAATTGTTGAATGTAGAAGGAGGCTGTGCAATTAGATCCTTGGGTGGTTAAACCGGGACTAAGATTTATGAGTGCACTAAGGGTCTTTATCAGAGGTATAGTTATACACTGTTAATTAGTAATAGTAGATGAAATATGGTCTGGAATAAGAGGTATAGATCTAAAGTGACAGTGTGTCGATGAGCAATCAGGGGAGTGTTGAGGATGTGAAAGAATTGATAAAGATAGGAATGAATGCATTAAGGAGTTTGTGGTGTGAGTGAAGATGGGAGTAAATGAGAGAATAAATTTTAAATTAACTTGAGATGGGTTTTGTCATAGTGGAAAGCATGAAGATAGTCAGACATTATGGTTAAGAAAAACGGATATATAGTGGTAATTGTGCTGGGAATTCAAGATGATTGTGCAGAAGTACTGAAGAAAAAAGTGAAAGAAGTCAGTTTAAGAGAATGGCCTGAAGAGGAAGGAATGTGACTTTCGGCATAGGGTGGAAGGAAGTTCAAATATAGAAGTAGAATGGCTAGGAAGTTTTGTGAGGAGTATGGTTGTGGCTCTCCTGGTCCAAGGGATGAACCCTACATTGATGAGAAGATTTAGTAAGGGTCCATCATTGTCCCCGTGAAGCCCTAGGGTAGATTATTGAGACTGCAACAGTTAACTTCACCAAGTGTATAAAGGCAGTAAGGCTGGGCTTTCTTTTCAACCAGTGCATGTGACACACCTTACCCCCAGTCTTGGGGAAAGAAGGTGGGTGACAATGATGATATATAGAATTTTGGACAAAACACACACAAAAATTGGCATATCAAAATTTTGTGGGTTGAGACCGAAATGGTGTATTACTGTTAGAGCAACAGGAACACAAAGTGTATGTGCATGCATGATGCATCAGTGTCAAACTCAAGTTAGCTGGAATATCACTGAAAACTGATACATACAAGACCCCTCATCATGACAACTGTTTGCAATATCAACTCCAGGTAATTTGTTACATCAGTGTGAAGCATGTCCTGGTCCAGATGCTGCTGCTGAATATCTCTGGGAGATTCTTAATGATGAACTCATAGATCCTGAAGATATAGTTGATCTTCAGCAGGGGCTAAACACAAATAATCAATTTGATTACCAGTCACATTCAAGTTGAAGAGTTAGTTTTTGACCTGAGCAAAAGAATATTTACCTTGTGCACTCGTCACTATAAAGCTAAACATCAGGCAGGACATTTAAGAGACTAAAGGAACAACTGCAGCTAGGAGAATGTGTCATACTGAAAATTATTCATTTGTAATAAGTTGCTGTTCAAGGGATTCACTGGGAGAACTGGCAAGACAGTTCATTCATTTGCAATATACAGCAAGGTTGATGATGACGTTGTGTCAGAGCTTGTGCATCATGAGCGACTGCCTTTCACATAATGCTGTAGCTGTTTGTCTTCATTGGTAAAGTTCTGCATTTTCTGAAGGTTGCATCTGAGCTGAAATTAAAAATACACTACTGTCAGTGAGGTTTAGTAGCACAGTATAAAACTTCTAAATTTTCCAATACCTTTTGCTGTCATTGAAAGAGCATGATACCTGCCATGACCTGAGTCTTCTGGATTAGCACTGAAAATATATATATATAGATTTAGTATATATATATATATATATAGCTATATAATATAATATATATAATATAATATATATAATATATTAAGTATATATGAAATTTATGATTTAAGTAGAAATTTTTATATTGACATATATATTGGTATATAATTACTAATAATTTTATATAATATAATATATATAATGTGATGGCATTCGGTGGGACTTTTGAAGAGACTTGCTCAAGAAAAGCTGCATCACTCTGTTATGAACCATATCTTACAGCTCAGGATCTCTGTTTGCGAATCAGGTGCAAGGAATAAAGGCAATTTTTGTGAGCAACAGTTAAGTTGAAACTGCTGCATCTCGGCAGGAAAAGAGATTTGCCAAAGCACATACAGTTGCTGGGACTCGTGAAAACCACTATTTTCAACCTATAGAAGAAAGAAGGCTGAGAGTTGGCAGTGTGTGTATTCAGTGTAATTTACAGCTTATGTTTTCATCAAGGGAAAAATAAATGTGAAATGTCAGGATTTGTAATCGAGGCAGAATGTTGCATGTATTTGAGATGTGGTGGGTTGGACATGTTTGTGATTTGTCAAATGAGCATGGGATGCATATAAAAGCTTTATGTACCCTCATGGCTACAGCCTGAGTTTCCATTAGCCAAAACAAGGTGACAAGTGCTGGGTGCCAGTACAACACAATATCCATTATTCCTCCACCAAACGCTTCTTCATCTGCAAGAAACTACAAATTTTCAGAATAGACAGTATCTACAATACAAGCAAGCTTCATAAAAATGAAGTACTAAAGCCAGAAATGTTTTGAATCCATATACAGCACGTTCATCTCAGCTACATTTATATCTGAATGCTTTATAATTCATAACAGCAAAATGGATTCAAACATATTATAGATGAAACATTTATATATGTAAAATATTTGCCAGAGGAAGGGCCGGCTGTGCCTGGACCTGCCTGGCTACCAGGCGTGTCATCTAGTCAATTGAGATACCAATACCCATAAAGTTTAGTGATTTCTATGGAATTGGTAGTACATCATGCAACATGGACCAATGCAGGATTATTCCTTTATTGAAACCTTTGTTGTATTCTTTGACCACTGACACAAAACCCTATATTTTAGGCCATTTACATCTCATTAAACCAATTGCACAAACAAAATGGGCACTAAGTCGTCTTGTGTGTTATTTTTTGCATAAAATCACTGATTAGGAATCTGTTCTGGTACTATGGTATTATACATAATGTATGGGTCTATATCCACGATTAAAAATATCTTTGAAAATGATCCATAAAATATTCTTCCACATTAAGCTACATTTTCTAAGAATGAACAAGGTCACAACATAAAGTTTATGTTCTAATGTATTAACTCTTTAGTTCGTAACAAGGATATAGTAATCGAGAAGTGAATTGTTAACTGAGTAGTTGGCATTTAACACTCTTCAACAGGACTTTCCACATTTTTTTTTAACATACGAATGAAAATCCACGAAAATATTAAAAAACACATGAACAAATTTAATAACCTGTGCGTATTAAGAGGTACTCTTTATATTTGCGTAAATCAGATCTGGCAAAGAAGACTTGTAAGCATTAGCCATGTTACACTAAAATTGTAGAAGGATTTGCTTAATTTAGGACGTGCATTTTGTTGCCAATTTTTGGTTCGCTAACCACAGGATAGGTAGAATAGTACATTTATCAAGTATTTTTTTTTTTTTTTAAAATCTAACATAATCGTATCTGACCGTTGGTACTAGCTTCTTTCTCCTACACCATTTATAGATAAATTAAACATGATGGTTTGTAACCTTTGGAAATTACTGCTTTGCTCATGTACCGTTATTCAATAATTATATTACCGTACTTGCTCAAAATACCTCATATGTAAATTATACCTCTGGAGTATTTTCTACCTAAGTTTTATCCAAATCCGAGATTGGTAATGTGGAGCTGATTGAAACTCAAGAATCCTTTCTTCATTCTTCCCAGATACTATCCTATATATTCAGATCAACTAGTACACTCTTTATTATAAACTACTATTAGTTATTTAAAACGTCTGTTATACTAGATATTATATAATATATAATACTATATATAATGTATATATATCTATAGTAATAGCAAGATGGGTAGCCCCCATCCCTCCTATGAAAAGTAGGCTATTGGGAGATATTGTGATATCATGGCAGGCCAAGCCCAGATATCCATCTTAACAAGAGTATTGAATTTATGTCTGATGTTCGAGTCTGAGCAGTCTAGTAAGAGGTGTTTTACGTCATCATTTGTGAGGGAGGGATATCTTTGGCGGTAAGGGAGAGGGAGCTTTGTGAACTTTAAATTTATATAATTCTGAAGGGTGAGATGGTGCCCAGAATGGAGATGGGACAGCATCATTGGTTTGAGGGTCCAAGGTTTGTTCTTTAGGAGATATTTTGTGGGGATGTGCCTTGATAATGATGGTGTTTGGGTATGCCATGATTACTTTTTTGTGTTGAGTGTGAATGTGTTTAATAATGGGAGTTGGTGGGGTGGGAATAGAAAGACTTGATGTAACTTTTTTCTTCTTGGCACATTGAGGGGAATGTCGGCTTGTTGTCACATTATAACATTACAAAATGTGTTGTTGTAAGGGGTGTCTGTCTGAAAGTCATTTGGCTGTAAAATTGCAGCTTATTCCAAGAACTGGCCTCTATAGGAAGGATATATATATATATATATTATATTATATATATTGATTATAATATTACGATATTACTATTATTAGTTATTATCTATATATATATTTTATATTAAAGTATATATACTAATATATTATAAATAGATATATTAATATATCTATATACTATATATATATATATAGCTATAGCTATATATACACACAGTATATTGCTACTACTCAAGGCACATCATAAATGTTATAAGTATGGTTAGGCTGTTAATGTTAATGTAGAGAATTTTTCACTTATTCCTGAACTAAGGGGGGTAATTGTGGGTATGGCTAACCTATAACTTTTGAGGGTATGTAATAATCAAATTCTATAGTTAGGTTAATGGGACCAAGCCAGAGAGTTCTATCGAATGTTTGTGTATTTTTAAAGAAAATAAAAATTTATTAAACAGGGAGCAATTTTCAGGAAGTCATAAGGAAAATCACTAACCTTTATTATTCATTCTCGAATCAGCATGAACTTGACATGTGTAAATCGAGGAATATTTACTATTTTTGATTTAGATAAACTTATTGTGTATTCCAAACGCTTTTTATATAATGGAGAAATTGAATTTTCCCAGCGATAGTATGAGAAACCCCATGTGTTTACAAAAGTTCTAAACAAAAAATTGTCCTATTGCGTATGTTTGCTGTGACTTTTAGTTCATAATAATCGGCATGAATACAAAGCTTCCAAGTTTTATATTTTTGACTTGCAAAAAAAAAAGAAAAAATATAATTGTGCATAACTAATTTATTCGATTACAATGATACTTTCACAGCTTGTTCAACTGTAATACTACAAGTTCTATTTAGATCATATTTTAGTATTCCTAAACGGTGCTTGCCACTAATCACGAGATAATTTATAAACACCTCTTGCTTTATCATGACAAAAATAATTTTCTTTCTGGATCAAGTGCCATGTCTGGGCATAAGCGAAAAAATCTACCAGACTTTGTATAGGTTTTCCCCTATGTTTGTCGATTTCTACATGTTTAGCTACATTTTGATATGTCAGTTTCGTTTAGCTATAATTTGATGTATGATTCATTCAAAATAAATTTTGAAAAGAAGATAGTTGGTAAACTAAATTTAGAAAAAAAGAAAATAAGCCATGGTTTTGCACAAAAAAAAAAAAAAAAATTAATATAACACTGTTTTAGATATTTTATAAAACATCTGTGTATTGTGAATATTTCAGTGAAGTCAGTGTTTTAAAACTTTTGTAGCTCAGACACGATAATTCAGTTTTAAAATCTTGCTGAGTAATTGCCTGTTAATGATTGTTGGGATGGGAAATTACCAATCCTATCTCCAGACTTTTGCACATGTAATAGAAAAAGAGAGTTAAAGCTCTAAAAAAAAGTTAAGCTGAAATCAATTGTACGCATTAAAAATTAAAGAATATATATATTTTCCTGTTCTTTAAGTTAGCAACTAAAATCTCAGTCAAGGCATGTGAACAATAATATTCCCTAAAGTATTATAGTTATTATTTTTCTTCTATTGCTACTATATTTAAATTACACATTTGTGGTATAGGCTTTAGCTTTCAGCAGTTTTTATATTTTAGCTTCTACCATTCCCAGGTATTTAAATTGAGTATATTTTACTTTTTTTTTTGGTTTTTTAGTATTTTACTGATAAACATATGGCCTACTTAGGCTTTAAATATTTTTATATTTTTTAAAGTCTTGTTACAAAATCCAGATCATGTATTTAAACAGTTATAAGTGTAAAGGAAGGGTAATTATTTAGTATACTCATTATTTTCATTTGCTGTAATTACTAAGATAATATGTACCTTAAATATATTCTAAAACTGGTAAAAATGGTTAAAAATGCTTAATAAATTAGGTTTTGCTATAAGTAGAAATTTACTTTATGAACATTTGACAGGCATATACAGCTATATATATATATATATAATATATAATATATATATAAATATATATATATAATATATATATATAATATATATAATATATAATATATATATATTATATATATATATATATATATATATATATATATATATATATATATATATATATTTCAATATCCTACTGACCACATATTTTGTCTTTTAATTTCATTTTTTTACATGTCTCCATAACAATTTGCAAAGGAGAAGATCATTAATAATCTATTATTGAATGTGTGGTATAAATAATAATAAAAATAAGATTTATATAGAAATAGAAGTTCAACGTCATCTCTAAAAAAGTAGAATGTTCCACCGTTTTGACTTTATCCTACGCTAGAAAGTCACCGAGCTGTCATACATGGATATTACCGAGCCTATAAGTGTGCAGTCAGTGTCATGGGGGTTCATGAAGCTGTCTGATACACTATTTAAGAGTCTGTGACTTAGATGCGAATTGATGATCTCATGAGCCCTCCTGAACGAAGAAGTATATTAACTTCCTCACATCTCTATAAATTCTGTGCTTACCCAATGCCATGGCAAGATATATTTTGGGGTGTTCGCAAAAAAAATATTTGATTAGTACGCAGTCCAGTTCGGTTGAAATGTGTCTTGTATTTTTATTTAAATCTCATGACTATCTACTAATACTACCCAGTAATGAAGTGACCAAATATTTAAGTGAAATTTAATACCCGAGATTGTGAATATACACACCTGTAGATGAAAAAACACATTGTTAATTTGTCATACGAATTGATGAAATCTCGATAGCTATATATATAATATAAAAATTTATTAATATATATAATTGCAATCCTTACCCCGATAATTCCATTCCTAAACTCACCCTAACTTCGATTTCACTGATATAACATTAAGCACATACTTCAACATCTCCATATCAATTTTCCTCCTTAATACCTAAAATATTATTTTTATTATTTCTCGAAATGACCTTTGTGTCAACACTTACTTGGATAACTTATCCCTCCTATACCAACTTAACTACCAATTTTTTATAAATACACATTCTTACATATCTATTACGTTTTTAGTTATACTTAAACCTCTGAAAAAACTTATGGATAAACAATCAACTAATAGATAAGATATAAAATTTGAGGAGGAGGTAATCATTATTCAACTTACAACACATACCTTTCTATTCACAGAAATCAATCACTTCAAATTTTAAAATTACTAATTTTACTCATTTCGTGGTACTCATTTATCCTCAGTCGTTAGGTGCCGCTTAAGAAGAACCCCTCCGCCACCCCAGCCATTTTTCTTGGTTAAAACTGTCAAATGAAGAGCAAGCATGGGGATTGTTATGGTGAAGCAAGACCTTTTTGTGCTCACACCAATTTGGGGGGTGGATGCGCTTTCTCACAGTTGCAAGAATAATCACTACAATTAGAGAAACTGAGCAGCCACCAGTTTTTGTTAAGACTCTTGGCGCACAATTCTCTTTGAGCCATAACAGTAAAAAGACCATAGTAAAATTCCAAACACCCAGATCCTCTCACATTGACTCTTTGGGTTTGGTGAGGTACTCATCTTCCTATTAATTATAACAACTGCGCTGTTGTTTTTCAAAAAGACACAGAGCATAGCTTATAAGAACACAATCTTTACTCGAACCTGGGTCTAATCATCATCATTATCGACCCTAGTTGAAACGACAAAAGATGTTTTTCTGCTACAAGCCATTGCCAAACGTGTGCACAAATTAAAAGCATTGCATTGCCTCATCTCCTTTTACAGTTTAGATCCTTCTTGTAATGCAAATTTCATAAACAACGCAACTTTTTATATACCTCACCATTCTCACATTTTCTAACCGCCACTCGTTATATATTAGTATCCAAAACCAGCTTCATGTTTATAATAACCATCCCTTTTTTGATCACCTTCCAAACCATTCAGAGTCTCCTATTCTAATATATAATCTATACCACAGCCCTCGCTTATCCAGATTATTATATGTCTAACCCTATCACCCCCTATACAAACTATCTTGATAATCGAAGCTTCCTACTCACGTATTTAACTCCATTCCAAGTAACATCATTCTACAGATTATCCTATATCAAAAATAATACGTTAATCTGCTCTTACCAACGTTTCCGTAACTCGAGAGGACCATTATAAATACGTCTACATAACCACACATATAACCATTCATACATGAATCCTTGTATCATAACTGTATTTAAATTTATAGACGCTAACCTAATTAAGAGCTGAATTACTAGGACTCGACAGTAAGTACAACTCCAAATAATAAGATGCTATCACAATACATGCTACGTGTAACTAAATACAAGGTTTTCACGTTAACTTACATACACAATTACATAATTGTCAATACCAACTCCTTCTCTTTCCTCCGTCTTTCTCTTCTCTCATTATATTTCCAAAAACATACCAGCACCACATATATATACTAAATTTTAATTTCATACTAATTTCACATCAACATTCGTTAAATATACATTACCACTTATATACTGGCCAGTAATCTCAGTTGTTGTGGGTTTCAAAACGTTTCCCTGGTTTCATCTTGTGTTTTCAGTCAGCAGTGCGTGAGCCAAGTGCAAATATGCTGCCCTTTTCTATACCTATTACTTTCGCTGGGCCCCTCCACTCTTTTTTGTTCGGTTTTCCTTTCAACCGATGTTCCTATGCCACTCTTCTCCTAGTCAACTATGTCACTTAGTATGTCCTCTCGACATTCCATGTACACCCATTTCCTGACCATGACAAAAACGAAAACAATCTTACACGATTCATGGAATCAATTTACTACAAAGTGTTGTCGTTTTTTGGTTACACCGCTTAGAGTAAGATTAAGGCCCATCTCTTTCACTTACATCGAAACTTTTCATAAGATTCAAAAAAGGTCTTATTGAAATTTTGCATCTGTTCTGGCGATCACGATAAGAATTTGTAGATTGTTCATAGCTCGAGTTCTTTTAACTACAGAACAGTGTGCGAAAAAGACGTATGTGTCAAATTTAATCATTTCCTCAATGGCAAGAGATCAGATTTGGTTGTTTGAAATATAATTGGGCATAAGCAGGCAAACCGATTAACTTATACACGCAGTTCCCTATAGTAGAACTCCGGTGCACCCTTAACCCGGCACTATTCTCGAATGACATTACGACTGCAGGACATAGCGAAGTGTGGGCAATTCTTTTCCATCCCCACACAGCAAATTAAAAAATGGACCAACATTATAAAGCAACATTTTACTTTGTTTTCATATATTGAACCAAATATTAAGAATAAATTTTTTAAGTTTATCAAAAATATTAACTATAAGATACGGAAAAAAACCAACATTTTAATAAAAAAAAAAAAAAAAAAAAAAAAAAAAAAAAAAAAAAAAAAAAAAAAAAAAAAAAAAAAGATGCTTTTGTAGAGCCTAAAGTACAACCATTTACAACCGCGGATAGGTGAGTAGTTTATAGGGATGGATCCTGCAAAGTGTTATCTAAGAAGAGCGTGTGTACGAAGCTACAGACTGCACTTTATCTAAGTATTGTGGTAGTTCTTTTTGATATTGGATTATGTTAATGGTGGCATCTAATATAAATCTTATGTTCTCTGCCCTAGTTAATTTTTTTTTATTTAGTTAGAAATGGAGGAATAAGTTGTCGTGAAGAATAATGAACGGCAAAAAGAGAAAGATGCACCATATATATTATATATATATATAATATATATATATATTATTATATTATAGTATTTTATTATTATTTTATATTTCATAATTAATCTTTTTGAAACCTTTCTCTACTTTATAAGCTCTATATAAAATCATTATATATATATATATATATATAGCTATATATATTATTTTCACATATATATATTAATAATCTACCCACTCTTTACTCTCCCTACGAACTGGGGTAGGTGCGTAGACATTGCAGTCGGCAATACCAGAGAACGGTAAAAAGATATTATGACGCAAGTCGAAAGAAACTAAGATCAGCGCATTTTACCCTTTTGCTCCCTGCTTTCAGCTTATTTGATTAGACCTTTTCCAATTAGTGACGAACGCCAATATCAAGTTCGTTTTTTCGCTACGTCCCTTGTCCCCTAAGAGAGTGCGAAAATCACACCTACGAGTTTCACGGGTTGACTTTTACGGACGGCCACCTTCACTATGGCATCTCTTTAATGTGGGTCTTCTCTTGGCCGAGGTGGGCCACAACCCATCCTTTTACAAAACCCTGCCAACCTCTCTCCTATTGAATCACCTTCCTACCCTCCAGGCATTCCTTTTTGACTCATCAATCCCACACACATTTAATCTTCGCGTTTATACAGCCAGCCGTTCCCAGCCCCATCCACCGCTTTCCACCCCATCTATACCAATTCGAAACTCGCCTTAAGCCTCCAGACATGGCTATTCACCCTCCACCCAGTTAACCACTTCATTTATTTTTTTCTTTCCTTCTATTTTATTTTTAAAAATTTGATTTTTAAATACTCATCTCCATTCTTCACACGCTACTCTTCTCAAAATTGTAGCTTTCTCTCTCAGTTTTGTGCGATGTGTCTAGATATATACGTCGGAGGGCTCCGTGAATGCACTTCTTTACACCAACAGTGCTGAGATCGGAGAGTGCGTAGATAAAAGGAAGATTATTTAGTATGCGTAATTTCATAAGTTGTGAATACATTATTCTGGATATCAATTACTTGTGCCACAACCACTAGGTAAAAAGCGTTTCCCCGCAGCCCCTAAGATGGTCCATAACCAACTGAGATAGCGACCAGTTGATCTTGCTTAGACTACTATACCTTATCTCACAGAACACTTATATATAATATATTATAATATTATATATTATATATATAATATTATAATATTATATATATATATATAGTATAATATTATATTATATATATATCATATCCTGTTGGCTTAATGAATAACCCCATTAACGTAATGGTTCTGCGCTTGTCATAAACAAGGTGACTAAAAGACCAGTGGTAGCTGGCGTTGGTGTCCCAATACCACATATTTCTATTCTGGATACCTCTTTTTTCGGTAATCATTCTGTACCAAGGGGAACGGTGGTCGTCAATAGCTTTAAGTCCTCGGTGTTATGCCGGGTAAATGCAGCTATAACAAACAGCATAATCTTAGAGTGTTATGGGTGTTTTTGGGCGAGGACTCGAAAACTATGCTTGAAACCCTTTAGTCGCGAATGCTTATTATCTGAGTTTGTGCAGCAGACTGTTGTTTGCGGGGCGTAAGGTGTCTGGTGAGTATTATTAAATGTGAGTGGGAGAGAGACGAGTGAGTAGGAAGAAGTATCGCGATGAAAATGAATGAGAGGCGAGGAGATAGAGGAGAGAGCATTAGGAGAGAGAGAGAGAGTTTCATATAGAACCGATGAGCCGAGAGGTTCGAGAGAGCGCTGCATGTGTGGAGAGCTATGGGAGTAGGAGTGGTTATGGAGATGCTAAAGAGAGAGAGTAGATGATGAAGTAATAAATAGTTAGAGATAGGTAGAGAGAAGAAATGTTGTGTATAGATGCATCTTTCAATTTAGATTCCAGAGGTTGAATATTGAAAATGATATTTATGTAAGAAGAGGTAGTGATAGAAATTTAAAGACGAATAAGAAGAAAAGGAAGAAGAAGAAGGAGAGAAAAGAACGACACAAAAGAGACAACTACGTCAGAGAGAGAGGAGAGAGAAGATCACCAATCGAGAGCTCAGTAGCAGAGTCGATGTAGTGTGATGAGCGTGAGAGAGAGAGAGAGAAGTAGTTGGATGATTGAGAGGATGAAGGTAGCCACGTAGATGGACAGAGAATGAGGAGAGATCGGAGAGAGAGAGAGAGAGAGAGAGAGAGCGAGATGAGAGTTATTGTATTGATGAAGAACTGTATGGAGAGTAGAGAGAGAGAGGAGAGTGTTTGCTGGGAGGAGAGAGAATGGTGAGAAGTAGGAGATGAGGAGAGAGTCAGAGAGAGAGAGAGAGAGGAGGAAGATGAGATTACAATGGAGGTAGGGTGTAAGAGAGGTGGGAGAGAGAGATGAGGAGGATGAGATCGACGAGAAGGACTGAGGTGAGTAGAGAGATGAGAGAGTGAGGTAGTAGTTTAGGCGTTTGAGGGTATGGGTTAGGGGGTGTTGAGAGAGGTGGTGTAGGATCTAGTGTAGGTTGAGGTAGTAGTGAGGTGAGAGAGGACGAGTCCGACGTGGGTAGGGAGGGCTAGAGCCAGATGAGACGATGAGGCATGTGATTAGGAAGAGAGAGAGGATGGTAGAGGGAAGAGATGGTATGAGACGGGATATTGACGTGAAGGGAGAGATTGGAGTTTGAGAGCAGGAGAGTAGAGGTATGAGAGATGGATGTTTATTATTAGCAGAAGTTGAAAATTTATCGTGCTTAGCGTTGGTGACTAAAAACATATGAGATTAAAGGACGTGGAGCGGAAAAGTGGTTTTAGTGAAAAATGTGTTTGTTGGGTGTAGCTTGGGTAGTGTGGAAAGGGAGATGAGAGGGGGTAAAGTAGGCTTTGAGGAAGTTTGGCATTTGTGAGGAAAATGAGGGGGGGGGGGGGACTTCTTTTCACATTAAGTTTAGGGTAAAGCGTACACTTGAATGACTGTTTAAATTCCTTTAAAAGTTAAGGTTGTTGTCACTGAGGAGATTTTTATTTGCATCACTTCTTTTGCCCAGGTGAGAAATAAACTTATATACCTAAATGTCTAAGATTAGTTCTCAGATAGAAGTTGGTTGCTTGATGCTGATCCGCTGGAGTAGACCAAGGGGTTAATTTGTCTTAGTGTCAGGGACAGATCGTAGAAAACAAGTGTTTTACACATTTGTCTCAGATTTTTATGAAATTGGTGTGTAGGGTTACTTTCACCTGGAAAAGACACATGTATGGAATACAAAATTTCCCTAGTAAAATTGTTTTTGAGGTACCTTCTGGTTTCAGTTTTGGGGGGGCGAATCCTTCGATCTTCAATTTTGATGATCCATTCATCCGATCAAATATTCAAACATGTGAAAACATACATTCTTATATATAATTGGAATTCGGAGTATGACGATGAATCTATTGATCGGCAACTTTAACAATTTTTTACGATGAATGGAGATAAATCCCGCGATTATTTTAAATCTG
The DNA here is from genome assembly GCA_015478945.1 of Trachelipus rathkii. NCBI lineage: Eukaryota > Metazoa > Arthropoda > Malacostraca > Isopoda > Trachelipodidae > Trachelipus > Trachelipus rathkii. The sequence goes on from JABUQX010040197.1 coordinate 17,753, forward strand.
TTCTCTAACTAGGAGCTCCACTCGGAATGTATAATGATCTTTTAGTTTTTACATAATCTTTGCGAAATACTACTTTTTATCTAACATAGAACTAGAAATGGTGGTGGTTGTCAACGCAGATTTAGATTTTAAATAAGCTAATGTAATAATTGGACTAATTACTATTTATATACATTCAATAATACAAAAAAAATTTTAAGTTAATAAATTTTTTATTAGTCTATAAAGTTATTAATGGTTGATGCTCCCTTATTCAGTTTTATTAATTGATATTGTTCGACGCTATCAGGGGAGTGTGGGGGATTTGAAAAATACTAAAGATTGGACTTATTAATCACACTCCACGCATATACTTTTCATTTAGAATCATGAAATACGTCAATTATAAGATTCACTCTATTATCCAGCCGATTTTCAAATACAGTGATTGGTATAATAAGTTAGGTTCTTCATTTTGAAAACTTAAACGTAGTGTAGCTCCTGCATAAGTTAATAAAGGTAGATATACAACCTTAGCACAAAAAGAGCTTTACTCAAATGGATTTGTGTATCGGAGATGTTTTTTATTGTGTGCCAAGTGATTTTAGATTGAATAGTACCATACACAGCCTTGGTTTTGCTTTGTAATCTGCGTCGCTGGAGTGTCGCTCAGTGTAGTGTAATAGGAGTGCTGTTTAAGAGTTTGAGTTCTTTCGTATTGTGGCATGTAATGGAGAAGTTAGGTAATCGATAAAGCAGTTTGACGTAGAGTAAACAAGTATGCGTCTGACATGTTAGAATATTATATGCTGATGATTTAGGGTTGGGTTTATTTTAGATTTTAAAGAGTGTTTGTGTTTGATTGTGGGTGGAAACTTTGAATTCCTCAAATAAATGTTTTGTAGTTAACTAATCCTCATTGTATAAGAACTAAAGCTGTGCAGTTGTATTTTTGCCTAACATTACAAATTCAAAGTAATGGGGCTAAATCTTTTTGAAAGGGTGCAGGTCCAATCGCATCTTTTTTGCAAGTTAATGCATATGAATCGATCTTAGTGTGTTTATTAGATAGTGGCCTAATATTGCGTATTAGTGAGGGTTACGTGGATTTTGTTGTGGTCTGGCTAGTTGGGTGGTTACATTTTCCTATGACTTAAGTATATTGGTAAAGTTGCAATTTTGTGTGAGTTCGTCGTGCGTCGTCTTCGTGTATGTTGATTGTTTTAAGAATTTGTAGTTGTTGTTTTAACTGCAACGGTTGAAAATTTAGTTTGGTCTATTTCTCTTTGCTGTATATTTTTTTTAACGAGTTGTTTAATTATGACTATTATATACGATATAATAATATAGATATTAAGTTTAATTCTCTGACAGTATTTGATTCTCGTTGAAATAAATTCTGGAAATATTTTTCCTAATGAAGACATTTGTTCTGCTGTCGCCTCCATTTTTTTGTTGTTTTTGCATCTTGTTTTAGATTACCATCTCAGCCGGGATCTTTCACATGCTATAGGTTTTATCTGTTAGGTTGCAAGACTACATTCAAGCTTTTTATACAAGATCAGATTGTGAGTAGGTGTTCACTCTAGAATTAATTATGATAATGTCACGAGCAAAGATGCTCACTGTAGTATCGCTATAGTTCTGTGAATTGCTATTATGGAATACAAGTGGTGTTACCAGTTCATGAAAGTGAGATAGGCAGCTAATCGTTCGCATGTTTCTCGTATAAACATGATTCTTATTCTACTGATAGTGAGTTAAAACAAAAATATCCTTAATTTTTTAACTATATAGATAATTTCGATTAATCAATTTTTTCTCACCTCAACATATTGTGGGCATAAAATGATCTTTGCATCTTCATCTTTAGGTCAAAGTATATAATGTATGACAATGACATAGTCATATATGCATCCTGTGATTGAGGAGTGTAAAGTTTTAAATTGACTAAATATTATATCAGGTATATTTGTCTTATGCTCCGTGATATATTTTACTGGGTTTAAAGCTATGCTGGTATGCCCTATCTGTTAATCTATTAGTTGCGTAACCAATATACGTTGACGGTAGGCGTACATTCATACTCAGGATACGTGAATGGGTACACGACATGGTGATTAGTAGCTGAAAGGGCATCTTTAGACCCACTATAAATTATGGAGATATATTACATATACAGTGAAAGATCATTTTGAAAATTACAAATATAAGGCAATAGCTACACTAATAAAAAGAACCTTAATGTATTTTTTTTTTTTTTCATTCTCTTCTTGTTTGTGAATGTACATACTCTCCTTAAATGGGGTTTTCAAACTTTTAGCTTATCTACAGACCAGAAATAATTGCTAAATGTACCGTTATTGATTAAAGGCCAATAAAAAGAATTTACAACTTGGCTCACGTACTAGCTTTATATACTAATATATTTTGTTTGTGTGTGTGTGTGTGTGTGTGCTCACACCTCAGTATTAGTTTCCCCATCAAACTCTGGACATGCACGAAAACTATGTCTCTCAACAATTGCTACTCCCTTTCTTACTGTACCATTGCTAGCACTACCTTTTCCTTCTCTACCTATTTTTCACCTTAAACAAAAATACTCCACGAAACACCCAACACCAATACCCTCAGAGCCTTCGCAATTACGCTCTGCTACCACTGATAAAAAATAGTGGTAACAGAAAAAATTACAACAAACACTGATACAAGAACTCTCTTGTAGAAAGAAGATGAAGGTAGAAAAATAATACGTTTGTAAGGTTATTTTAGTATTGATTATTATTATTATTATTATTATTATTATTATTATTATTATTGATTATTATTATTTACTAATCAAACTATTCTGAATTTGTATTATTTCCTATTACAGGTAGTTCCAGCAGACTCTAACAAAATGGAAGAAAAATTAGAGAAAGAGAAGCCAGCAAAGATGCCGATTGAAGAAATGACTTCCAAAGATTATTATTTTGATTCCTACGCACATTTTGGAATTCACGAAGAGATGTTAAAGGATGAAGTACGAACTTTAACGTACCGTAATGCGATGTATCACAATAGACATCTTTTCAAAAATAAGGTAAGAAAATTTTAGATTTTCACTAAATACTTTTTCTTTTAAAGTTTTTAGGTTCTATAGAACACCATTTATGTTTTTAAAGATTGTTCTTGATGTTGGATGTGGAACTGGTATCCTATCCATGTTTGCTGCGAAAGCAGGAGCTGCCAAGGTTTATGGTATCGAGATGTCTAATATAGTTGAACAAGCCAAAAAAATTATTGCAGCTAATAATTTCGATAATAGTAAGTAACTTTTAATTTTTGTATTGTTTTTTTGCTACTCATTTTGTACCTTTTTTTTTTATATATAATAAACTTTAAATTTAACTTGTTATATAAATTCTCATTTTTGGAAAGTTTTATTATTTATTTTCCTTCATTTTTTATATCTTAATGTTCTTCATTTTCAGTTGAATAAGAGTTATTCATGGTCAAATAAAGAGATGATTTAAAATAAAATCTAATTAATAAGGAGATAAAATTATAGATGAATTGGTGGGCTATTGTTTATCTTTTTGAAATCTATTTGAGAGCATCAGTCCCTACGCGTCTGCGAGAGAAGGTTGGGCTCACGAGGATGATGTTCCCCAGAAGAAATGACAACTGTTTTGTGCTCGGCTATTGAGAGATGTAAAGTGTTTAATTCATATATAACGCCAGTATATGATTTGACAATTCAGGATTGTTTTCATGAAGTTTGAGAATGTAATCATTTTTCTTAGTAAAGGAGTTAAGCACTAGTTCATGAGTTATCGCCTTTATAGTGGAAGTGGTTTCCTTAAGTGTTATTCTTTTTAAATATTTTTGTGTGTTTTATCGATAATAAATGTTAATTTATTTTATGTAAGGTATACAGACAATACAAAAGATAATAATGAATAAATTGGGTGGATTATGTAATAAGACTGTTCAAATGTAAACATGAATCACGTATCACGTGAACGTACATAATTATCTATGAAAGATGTGATCTTAACAATATATATAATATATAAAAAAAAAAAAAGTACACCATAAAATCTTATATGCCTCTTATTTTCACGCCATTAAGTTCACTATTTTATTATCTTAACACTTGGTAGCTAGACCATTACCTTTTGTTTCATGTAAGGAAAACTATTCTACTCATTCTACTTATTTCCGCTCTGTATTAACTCGGAATAGATTTTAATTGCAAACTCACTAAACTCTACCAACTCTATTAACATTATTTCTTACTAGACCAAAATTTCATTCCTTTTTCATTCCAAAATATAGCCAAAATTTGCTGAATGAAGTGATATTTGGTTTGTTTCCAGTTGCTTACTATTCAACATGATTTCACAGTGTGTGGAAAACGCCCTTCTAAATTATCACCATCTACCTGTTTGCTCTTATCTACATTAAGATTAATTCGTAACACACTTATTATCTATTTTGTCTATCTGTTCTGTTAACCAAAATCATTCTAACTCAAACTCTACGTAATATCTTTTTAAATAGATTTCCTACTTCCTTTATTATTATCCAACAATTGCCAAGTAATATAACAAAAGGAGTTGGCTCACTCTCTCATTGAACTAAACGCGCTACTTTTATTCCATTCTCTATCCGATTCTTAATGCATTACCTAGCTCATAAATTCTTTATATTTTACCTATCGCACATAGGCTCTGCCATCACATTCTGACTATTTAAATATTAAACTCACTTTCCAACTCTCTATACTATCCATTTTATATTTTTGTTAACACTATAACATGCACTTCTCACCAATCAATATACATACTATACATTTATTATCATTCATGAAGTCTAAATCCCATACACTAATATATATCCAAATATATTCATAAACACCTGCCATAGTAGAGATTCCAATTAATTCTGTCAATACGTGCTTGTGCCAATAGTCTAATCTATTAGCTAAATAAAGTTTATCATCTTGCTCCTTCTAATTGCTCTAATTTTTCATTATAATTTCACATTTATTTCTCAATGTAAATTTTGATACTATAAATTCCTGTAAAACGTAATGTGGTTTCTCAACAACATTTCTACTCAATATCAGTAATTATCGAGTCAATTTACATATCATATTACCATAGCATATTATTCATTCTTTACTATAACAACTTATCACATATGATACATACTTTTACCTATGATAGTTTCTATCACATTCATCAACTTAATCACTCTACATACAAGGTTTACTTATTAATTGCCTACTCCTTACGTTCCTATCATAAGAAAATCCCTCGGAACTATCCCTACATAAATGCTTTGCTACATACACTTTCCTTATCTACAGTGCAATACAATCTCGCCTAAGTTCTTGATCAACCACATCAGTAATTTCATCTATATCCTACTTATTTACTATTCAAACTTTGGTATCTTCTATTTTGTAAAATAAATCATGCTTGATGATATAAAGGTAGAAAAGATAGCCTATGTTTTGTTTTGTCTGGGCAGTCGCGCATTCTCACAACAAACATTCACGGAGATAGAGACCTTCGCAGCACTAAGCTGGAATGGCAGTTGTGCAGTTTAGATTTTTTAAAATGTGCCTACGCGCAATTTCCTGTGAGGGAGACGCCACATCGCTTCCGCACGTCGACTGCAGAGTAATATGTGAAATTCCCATCGAAACTATATTTCTTTGAAAATTGATACTTTCTTTCTTGCCTTGGGGTAACTTCCAGAACAGCTTATCCCATTTCATTACGTAGTTACCCACTCCCTTCTTTCACAGAACTCACATTCCCTTCAAAAATTTGATTCACATCTACCAAAGAGTGTTCCATAAGTATAACTTCCTTTCTCATATATATGTAACCTTTAGCCTTGCCTCTTCTTTAATCCCTATTATTTCCATGGCGGAGTCTTGCTTTCCAATTTCTAGTCATGGCTGTTAAGCACATTCACGCCATGCACTTTCTTACATTTTAACCGCATTGCGTCGAACTCTCCATTATTCAGAACATTCACAGTATTGAATCATTCTCGACTTTCTACTTTTTGTAGGATAGTACCGGTAGACACATACTATCTTTTCACTGTGACTTACAAAATCAAACGTTTCCTACTATTCCAGTATTGCTCAACTTCCATCTTGGTTGCCACAAAAGTGCAAAAAAGTACTGAATCGTATCTCTTTTGGCACTACTCTTTTACTGTTTCGATCTTTAATCCACTATTTTCATTCAAAGGCGGATTGCGCACATGACTTTTAAATTTTTACATCCCTTCTCATTTTCTTTTTCCTTCCTTTTCGGGGTGCCATATTATTTAATTTTATTAAAGCATCATACCCAGTATGCCAATCGCACTATTTTACGATCTTCTTGTCTCACGTATGTTGGCAAATTTGTACTTGGACCTAAAAAAAAAAATCTCCTACTAGTTAATAAATGAACTTTTTTAGAGTGTATGGTTTTTGGTAATGAAAAAATCATAAATATAATATATATAATAATAATATAGTGTTATATTATTATAAGATATAATATTGCAGAGCTGAAAGATATTATATACTAGGTATATACCTCATACTTTTGCTATATTTGCAATTCATACTGTTATTACATATATATACATCAAATATATATATGATATATAAGTTTATATATTTTATATATTAATATAATATATATACGGTGTTATGGGAGAAATAAAAAACACTGTTTCACGTGTTGTTTTTGTTATTAAAAATAAAACGAATTTTTATTTTTAAAAAAGTCCAATAACAGTTTTTAAAGATTGTCTTTTGTTCAGCTCACCTTGAATATTAATTATTTCCATTCCTCATGTTTATTAGGGTATTGTAGGCCATCAAGAATGTTCAGAATTACAATAGTTAAACTCACGGTGTATACAATATATATGAAGTTAGAAATTTTATAACATTTTAGATAAGAGTTATTGTCAATTTAGTTTGCTCTTAAGGCGCTATGTGAGATTGATACATTTCACATGATCTTGATTAATTAACTTAATTTATTATTATTTTATTACTTATTATTATATTATTATATTATATGATTTTTTATTTGATTGTATATTACTGATGATAGTAATATTACTATATGGATATATAATAATAAGGTTATATTGATATATACATTAAGTATATATTATATATATATTATATATATATATATTATATATACGTAAGTATATATAGTTCATATATATAATGATAAATTATATAATATAGTAGATATATATATTTATATAGTATATTTTCTTAACCTAAACTTTTTTTATTCTTCTACGAGTCCAACTGGTGGTAAGGTGCGTAAGAAGCAACGGAAAAAAACGAGGAGGTAAAAAGTATATATTAATAGAAAAGTCAAAAGAAATCCAAGCCTTACCTCGGAACAAGCTGGTTCTCACCGACCGTGCTGTAAAATACTAAATTACTCGTAAAAGACTCATCACACGTCGAATCCCAAACCCTCGATAGGTGTTCTAGGACTCTGCGACGGACTCTACATTGGAAGTCGTCAGTAGGTTTTACAAAGAAGTAAAATCGCGTGATTCATCGACCTGTTTGCCTTGACCAGTGGGCCATCCACGAAGCCATGAAAACCCTAAATAACCTCCCTCTCGGAGAAAACCAATATTGTCCTGCTCTCATTTCATAATTAATGCAATTTATTTTACGTCGGCCTCTTGCAAAAACATCACTTTTGGTCCTTAGTTAAAACAAGCATTCGTTACATTGAATCAATCAGCAATTGTTCTTTGGATATTCAGCCTTCGTTTCGAACATACGCTAAAAGTAACGAGCAAGTTAAAGAAACTGCGAACAAGTGAGTGGGGGTGGAAAATGAAGGGTGAACATCGCATCATCCGCTTAACAACACGGGATTATACATTTCATAGCCTTGGGGTCCCTATACATGAAACAAAAACGACATCTCAGCATACTTATTCATGAATCTTGATTGTTACCACTACAAAACGGTATTCCAGCCGTCGCGCTTGAAACACCATTTGTTTCTAAATTTCTTCAACCTACCACATATAATACCAACACTCTCTAATATGTTCATAGTCTCTTTAAATCAAATTCTCTCCGCACATACCACAATGAATGAACTAGCTGCCCTTATAGGACATTGTCACCAAAGAAACTGGGAAGAAATTTGGGCATTCGTTTAAGTCTAATCTATCTTTTATGACTATTTAAGCCAGGAAGCCGTTATATCTGCAATAACAAGAGATATGCTAAATAATAACAATCAGAGATAGAGGTAATAAACTAAAGTTCATAGTCCCAACAGCCTAAAGACTTAGTCCTATAACTTCACAGATTTTATTGCACAACCACCTTCCTGGCATTCACCTATACCATTAAATATTAAACTACAGACCACTTTCCAGCTGCTCACAGCGTAACATAATTCCACACTGAGGAGCTGTCCTCAAAACTACACAGAAGCCATATAACTTAACTCATTATTAACGTTTATTACTTTCAAACGCCTCTTTCTTACAAACACTGTGCCAGAATATCTCTACTACAAGTCTTCAACTCTTCTCAATTCGCACAGCACAAACCAAATCTCGCATATATAGGTATTGCACCCTCCACTCATCTCCATTCTCCATTACACTTTCATTATTTACTAAATTTCAGTCTTCAATTGCTTTCAAAACCCCATCGCCAATATATTAAATGAATAACCAAGGAACATAACACAACCCTGTCCTCTGATATTAATACTAACAATCACTTTTGACACCTTATTTTATTTACATCACGAAAGCCTAACTATGTCATATCTATATTTTCTTTACACTGGAATACACTCATTATCACAAACAAAACCCTGCATAAGTTCCCCATTAACCCATATCAATACGCAGCTGTGCAACATAAAACTAATACAATTATTCTTCTTCTCACTCATTTTTCTAAAATCATTTGCTTAATGTAAGATTGATCCACATCCTTCACTACTCTTAAAACGCAGCCTTGTCTTCACAAATCGTAGATTTAGTCCACTTGGCGCAACTTTCGAACCAAAATCAACATTTTCTTCCGCTATAAACAAGCTTTATATATAATGGGCTAAATGCCCGGTGAATAATATAATTTACAAGTTCCCTTCTGTTTATGTGCTGCACTGTCCATGTCCACTATAAAGGTATCAATTACTGGCTACTCTGTTGTTACCTTGGCTCATCGCCTTTTAATTTTTCTGCCGTGCGTCGGCGCAGACTATATCTCCTGCGGCGCGATGTAAACGGCTTTGCAGTATCAGGTCACATACTCCGAAAAGATTCTAGGTGTCAAGAGTTTTCGGAGAGAGGCTGTGTGGTGGGTGGTGTGGCGTGGATTGGCTGTTGTTGTCTGTTCTTTGGATGCATAATAGAATTCACCCTTGAGTAATTTTCATTGTATACGCAATGTGGCAATTATTACCATTCTTATTGCAAATTCACTAGCACATCCTTCACAGTTAAAGCTAGAAACAAAAAAAAATAATACAAACACCACCTTTTTCCTTTTCTTTGTTTGCTAATACCTCATCACCTCCCCCAAAATAACCCATATTTTCTTTTGGAACAGTTTCGGAAAGGAGGACGAAATAGGGACGCATCAAGGGAATAGGACTCTTCTGAGGGAAAAGCGCGAAAGGTTAAAAGATTAGAATTAAGGGAACCTGCTCAGAAAATGCAATAGGATCGGTGTCTTTTCGTATACTGATGGAAATGGTGTAGGGAGTGTGAAAAGAAACAAACTTCGAAAATCTGTATAATATTTTAAGTAATGGAAGTGGTGATAGTGACTGTGTGTGTGGGTTTGGATGGAGCGTGCAGAAGGAAATAGGTATTTTCGGGGATGAGGTTAATTAGCAAATAGCAAGAGGACAATGGGGTAAGTGAGATAGTTGAAGGAATGGTAATCTGCAGGTATAATGAAATGTACTGGTGAAATGATCAAGACTAGAGCTGCCAAGTTTCTGATTGATTGCGATTTGAAAGTTGTGTGTAATCAAAGCCCGTTTATTGAGGGTAATAGTTTCCTGTATTCCGAAGGGATAATTGAAGGAGAGCAGTATATTATCATTATGTAAAGGTAAAGGAGATAAGGGAAGCTGTAGAAATTATAGGGCCGGAATTAGTCTTATTGACGTGTCTATAGGGAAGAAATAATGTTGCGTATTCTGTGGTGGACAAGAATCGCGCCAAGTGACTGAAGGGACTGATTGGTGAACGAAACAAGGTGCGTTTAGGGAGTAGTAGAGAGGATGTGTGGCTCAGATCTTTACAGTTGAAGCGAAAATGTAGAGCAAAACATGAG
>JABUQX010040198.1:0-38685 GCA_015478945.1 Trachelipus rathkii
ATCCATCTTACTCTACTTACTTTCTTACTGGTATGCTCTCCCAGGGAAGGTTCCTGCTCTGTGTAGAAATACCACGACCTATCAGTCGACTCAGCATGCGTCTCCTCTCGGCTCTGTCTTCCCACAGCTCTTCGGCTCTCCTTAGTATTTTCCCTCCGACCGCAGAGTGCAGCCCGCATGCTTCATCAAGTCGAATCTTTGCAGACGACTCCCTTTCCATCTCTTACACTTGGCTCTTCCCTCTAGAATTTCTGTCATCCGCATCCACACTCCCATTGTTTCCTTCTTCCGCCAGCCTGTCTTCCTGCTCTTTCCCAAATGTTCCCCATCATGTTGATTCTTGCCATACACTTCTATCCTCCTTCATCCATCCTTCCTCATTCTCTTTCATCCATTCCTCCTTTCATTCTCTTATCTATCTTTCTTAAGCTCTTTCCAATTTATCTGTTTCTTCAAGATCTTCTCTCCGTTGCACGTAACTCCTTACTCTTTTCATCGCCTCTTTAGCTTGATACACCACTGTCATCAGGCTCTGTATGCCATATTATCGGTTGCTAACATCCTCCTTCTGTAATAATGCGTCCTTTGTCACCCTCTACACCTTAGTTTGGTCTTTTCTAACATGAGGTAGACCGACCCTTCGCTCTTTCCTACACTTTTCGTTATCTCTAATCGCGGATCCTCTGCAATCACACCCTGCGTCGTCCTCCTTGTTATGTATCTTATTTACACCCAGGGTAATTTGATATTCTTTAACCTTTCTTCTAAAGCTATCTCTGTTCACCCATGATCCCCCACCCTCTCTCGCCCCTCTTCATGCTACCATCATCCACCCTCTTTCAGTTTTCTCGAGTGTGTCATTTTGTAACCCCTTTGCTTCCTCCAAGTTTTCTCTCGAAACATTCTCGTAATTTCTTCCATGGTCCTTTTCTCTTTTCACTCCACACCCTGCCATTGTCAATTTCCGCATATGCCATGATGTCACCTTCCATTTCCCCCACTTCCTTCTTAACCTCTTCAATGACTTATCATATGGAGCTATGAAACATATAAGGGCGGACAATATGCTTCCCTGTTCAACCCCCTTGCGCTCACCGCGTCTAAAACCATTTTTCCATTTTTAATACGCCTGTTCTCCAACATTGCAGACTAGCCACTTGTAGAATATCTGTCTTGCAGTGCATCACTATCAGCCTCTTACCCAGTCCATAATTTTCTTATAGCCACTCCTTTAATTCATCCTAGGTTACTGTGTCCTAAAGCTTTCCTTAAATCCATAAACATTACATAGAATTCCTCCTGTTTACTAGTAAATATCTTCTCCTCAATATCTGTCTCCAATGGAACATAAAGTTGTTCGTACTCCTTACCTTCTCCTTGTATTCATTTGCTTCAGTTCTCTCGCTTAGTTAGTTGTGTTTTGATGATCTTCTCTCAGCTCTTTTTCTCCAAGCACTTGTCATATATTTTTTTGACATATGAGCTATCCAAGAGATCCTCTGTAGATTTTGCACTACTTACAGAGTCTCCTGTCTGTATTATATATGGAGAAATATAATATTTTCCCCAGCTCTCGTGGGACCTGCTCTTTTATATTGTAATAGATTGTAAACTTCCAATTACTGTCCTTCTTTCATTTTGGGATCTCAAGCCTTCCTCTGCCTGCTATTTGCCATTCTCTTCATCCGGGAACGCTTTTTTATGCATTTTCATTTTCTTGTTGGCTTTCCTCCTAGTTGTTGCTCTAGTATATTTCATTCCGTCCTGCATTCGCGCTCCTTCAATTCATATCCTCTTCGTCCTAACACATCCTCCTCGCCGTCCATATTTCTTCTCATCTCCTCCTGCTCGCTCTTTGCATTTAGCTAGCTCATATCAAAATATTCTTGGTCCGTTGTCGCTCGCTAGTATGTTTGGGTTTCCTCTGGTTCCCACCGAGGGTGTGCTCTTCGCCTCTTTATTCTTATTATTTTAACTTTGTTCCTTTTCGGTTCTGTGTTTCTAGTAATTTGTCCTTTGGTCCGATCGTTTATAAAACTGTCTTCTTTTACCTTGTGGCTGCATGTCGCTTGCTACTCTCTGCCATCTTCCTGGCTATGCCTTTTCTTTGCATGTTTCTATTTGGGCAACTACTTTGCGTGGCATCTTTAACAATATTTCCTTTGCCTCTGAGAGCCGGGTGCGTTCCTTTTTACTTTCATACAATCTCAATTTTTATGGTTTTAAATCCTTCACCAAACCCCATTCCCATTGCCATCTCGTGTGTCTCTTCTTTGTACCTCCCCCATATCTGTATCCTTACTTCCTCCCCTGCTCTCATTATCTTCTCTTTGTAGTGATCTGTAAAAATTCTCTTCTATTCTAGCTTGTTCCTATGCTTTTTTTCCTACCGCTATTTCTATATGCATAATCAATGCTTTTTTTATCTGTTCTTTGGTCAAGGACTCCACCTTTAGACTAATCTTTCTCTTGTACCTAAAGTATGGTATTGCTTTTCTGTCCTACTTCTAAAGTCAGCCACCAACGTCTGTGGTCTGAATCCAGAGTTTCACCATCGTACGACCTTAACAGTTCAGTATCATTTTCCTATCTGAATGCTATTACATAAGCTTTATCACATGGGTCTGATCAACTACTCTCCAGTGTTGCTTGTTCTCATTCTTACCTTGGTGTAATCCCTATGTGATGCCTGTGGTCAAAGAAATTGTATTCATGTATTTTTAAAACCCCTTCGCCGTCACGACAGAAGTCTAGACAGACCGTTCTCGTTCCTCTATATATTCCTTGTCCTCCTCATTTTCCAAAACGATCTTATCCCAATCTTCCACTTCGCCCCAGCCCTTGCAATTAAAATTCTCAATCAGGACAACAGGTATGGCTATCTTTCTTCACTTCTCAAACCTATCCATCTCCCATCACCTCCATAAACTCTTCCTTCTCTCATTTGACGCATGTCCCTTGTGGGTGTCGGCATGGATACCCTGGACACATGATACTTCCTGGTCTCATTGATTTGAAACTGCTTTACACCATAAGTTCTTCTCAATTGGTCTTTCCGCTTGTCCAGTATATAGAGGCTGCATCTAGTCCAGGAATTACGAATTCCACTCCATCCTTCTCGGACTCCCTGTACATCACGGACTATTATCCTTCCTCCCAATCTCATCCCACCTCCGCTCTCCTTAACTCTCATCGGTCCGCCGATGCCCTTCCAGGTAATCCTTCCGTCTCTCTCATACAGTCTACCACCATCCTTCCCCTTGCCGCTGATATGTTGCAACGTTCAACTATTGCACATGCTAATATTTTGGTGTGTATTTCGTTAATTCTATAGTCTGTTTTTGCTCGGCCTAGATTTGTGAGACTCTCGAAATATCTGTCACTGATTCTGGCTATGTTCAGGGTATTTGCAAGCAATTGGACATGTCGGGCAGCGGCTTGCCTGGGTCCTGTCCTGCCCTCAAACCAGAGCGTACCTCTTGTGATCTGGAAGAATAGAGAGAAAATCCCTTGTCCTCTTCGCCTACCGTCAGGGCACAACCAAATGTGGAGCTCGGAGTGGATTCTTTGTGCCCTCACTATATATATATTATACTTATTATTATATTATATATTACTATATTAGTAGGTATATATATATGATATATAAATAGAATATTATAGTGTTATATAATATATATATTTACATATGTATATTATTATATATTATCTTATTATATATATTGTGTATGTATATATATTCGTATTATAATATATATTATAATAATATTATTACTATTATTTTGGAAGCGTGTAAGATACTACTGTTAAGTATTGATATACTATTATTATTTATATTACTTATAGTATAATATATATTTATTAGATATTAGTTTTTATATATATATACTTATTTTTATATAATTATATTATATATTATATTATTATATTAGTATAGTATATATATCTATATTTATATTATATTATAATATTAATATTATATTATTATATATTATTTTATATATATATATATATTTATTTATATTATTTATTATAGTATATATATATTATTATTTATTCTATAGTTATTTTGGGGCGGGTAACTCTGAGGGCACCTGGGCCCGACTTCATTTTAGGCCTCCCTAGGATCATTGAAGTGGTATCATAGTAACTACTAAGGCAATTAAATTAAAGAAAATTATAGGTTTTATTAAATTACAAAAATATACGTTAATATTGTACTATTATTCTTTTGTTTTTCTGTAAATTTTTTCTTTTTTAGCTTTTTTTCATGTTGTTTTTCTTTTTTTTTTTCATTTTATTGTTTTTTTTTTTTTTTTTGTTCACAAAATTTAAATGAGATTAAAGATTTAAATAGATAAAATTACAAACCTTAAGAGCTGTTATTTAAATTAATGGGTGTCGCTTGCACTAATTGTCTTCGTTGAGGACTAAGTCTGCTGGGGAGTTCCCATTCCAGCGACACAATCGAAATTGTAAAATATTCAATCCCCATTACATATATATCCAATGACAATATTTTGCTCAGATCTACTTCCATCAATCTAATGCTTAGTTAATTTCTTTTCCCTCTTCTGTTAACAAAAAAAAGTCTTAAATTTTTTTATTTTTATAGCCTTTATTGCGTTCTTTTTAGTGTCTAACAAAATACCAACATCGTCGAAATTTTTAAAATAATAATAAAGAAATATTGATTAATACACTAATAAAAACTATTGACGCACATAATAAGGAATAGGTAGTACTACTACAACATACAACTTTTGGCATACAGAGAATTAGGTAAGCTTTTGGCAATGGGGCGGTCCAATAAGTTGCCCCATTTCTGGGGTAACTTTGGCCACCCGCCTTTTTGACACCTCTGACATCGGCACTACACAAGAGCCGATAGGGCCTCAGAATTTTGGTGAGATATTCCTTGTATTTGATAAGTAATTAGAATTATATAAACTTCTTTACCTAAGGACTATTGTGGGGATGAATGTGTGGCAGGCATAAACATGTGGCCCACCTGCCAAAGTAGCCAGCGCTTTTAGGTATACTATATATATTAAATTATTATACTATTATAGTATTATATTATTTTCTTATTATTATATATATATTTATATATATGTATTATTATAATATATTTAGAATCTATTATTATCTATACTATATATTATATATTTTTGTTATAGATATATCTTTATTTGTTTATCAAGATATTATAGAGAATCATATTTTACTAATCTTATTATAACATTATGAATTTATATTTAATATTTATAGTATATATAATTCTAATTCTGTTCTAAATTTTTCAAGAAATAGGAGATTCTCAAAGCGTATAATTTAATTTTATGTTTTCAAAGTTAGAGTAGAATTTGATGAATTTTCTAAATTTAAAATTCATCCAACAGAACAAATTTTAAAGTGTATAGACTGCAACAGAGAATTTCTGAGTAAAGAAGAGGCTCAAAATCATCTGTCTGAGACTTGTCGTAAAAAAACTCATTTGCAAATATTGTGATAAAAATGCTTTCAGTCTGAAAAAGTTAGAGGCCTCTATTAGAACCGAACCATTATCTGTAAATAACACACATCCAGAGACTAATCTCATGCCAAACACATGCACATATACACGCCTGTTTCTGAGAAAATGCTGTCATTCGTGACAAGGATAAATTTAGAATACGTAAATGATTTATTAAAACACCTGCAAATTCATTTTGAAAACTTGAAGTATTCCAAAAAAGTTATAGAAGTAGATAACACTTTTAATGTTGAAATTGAAAAAAGGGAAGATATCAAAAAGGACTTTCACATTGCTGTTATAAAAGAAGAAAAAGAGTTGGTTATTAGAGGAGAAAAAAGAAGGAAAAGAAAACTAACTATGCTGATGTGCACAAAGATAATAAACCTTATATTAAGAACAGAATGAGAGATAATCAATTAACGAAAAGGATAAGAAGATAAAATAACATGAGCAAGGAAAGTGAGAAGAATATTATTGGCCAGTTTCATATAAGAAAAGATATTAAGAAGATGAGAATAAAAAATATTAAGAAAGAGGGACCGATATTTCGAGTTTGTTAATCTGAAAGTTTTTATATGAAGCTTTTGTATACCACTGTATGTGTCTGTACTTCTATAGAAGTACGCTTTACATTTACAGCATCATGTCACAATCACACGACAATAATTACTAAGCACAAAGTAAAAGGAACTTCACAAATAGTGTTAAATCATAATAAGTCACTGATGAAAGTTTGGTACAATGTTGAGAAAATTATAACAATAATGGAGTCGTGTTTATAACCATTATACTCTCGCATCCTATGACATAGTAAATATATCCTAAACGTGTGTTCTTTTGTGGGTTCAAATATTTTTCCTACTAGTATGCAACATGACTACACACATTCGTGTATCCTACCATACTGGTGAAAGACCTTTTAAATGTGTCAAATTTTGTTTCCCTATATATTCAATTACTGGTACGCAGAACAGGATACATCATACTTAAAAAAGGCATAAATGAGTCACATTTTATTCAATTAGCGGATTTGATTGAGGATGTTAATAATATATAACGTTAGATACTATTATTATATATATACTATCTATATTATAATTCATATATATAATATATTTATATTATATATAAATATTGTATATATATGTAAATTTACATATGTATACTATAATATATTTAATAAATTACTATCCCTTAGTGACGATAGTAAACCTAATTATTATTCGTATATCAAATTATTGCTGGATAATATAATTATACTATATATTGCTGAGGGTTAAAGATTTTTAAACCTTTTCGACAGCATTCATATTTCAAATATGGAGCTCTCAAACTTTCGATATTTGTTGTTCGATAATCGTTGAAATAGATACTCCCTCTAATTTGAATATAGCGAGTGGAATCAATAATTTTCGGTAATATACGAACTAGCACAAAGCTGTAATATATATTTAATTAGTATATAATATATGCTGGTATAATATATATATTTTATATATTAGAGTATGATGATATCCATTATATATCGTTATATGTACTATATATGCTCTACTATTATACCTATAATTTTAATATTACTATTTAATATTATATATATAAATATTTATATATTATATAGTAATAGTATAGTATATTATAATATATAGCTATTACTTAATATTATTATTATATTCATATATATAGTATATATATTTATATATATATATATTTAATATAATTATGTATATATATTTATTATAACCTATTATTATTATATATACTATATTATTAATATATATCATAGTATATTAGTTATTATATACTATTATACTATGAAGAAAATTTATACAACTCCATTCCACATCTCGTCACTACACAAGGTAGATGGCAAGTGCCTACATTTGGATTGACCTGCCGTAAATCTCTAGCCCTATTACCTTTACTGATATCTAAGATGTGCCGTTAATATCTTATGTCTCCTGAGTTTTTACTGAACCCTATTGGGCATATAACACGTAATAGATATTAATATTATGTTCCTACTAACTCCTACTTTAGGAACCTTACTTTTAAAATTTCTACATCCTTTCCTTGCAAATTAAAAGTTCAATGTTGTAAAAAGCTACTGCAACTACCTATATCGTTGGTTCAACTTATGCTATATTATCAACTATATCACACATTCATGTTCTGACTTTATCTACATCTCCTTTTAATACACTAAATCGAGTCCAACATACCATAACTATTCTAAGCACTATAACTGACAACCCATGTTTTTTGTCAATATTTAGTATCTTATCATGATTTATTACGAATAACTATTTGCAGATCTTTTTTAAAATATATGATATTATTTTTTGGTTCATATTCCGTTAATAATAATCGATATGGCTCAGCTTTATTTTTTTGGTGCTGCCAAAATATCAACATTAAGACCAATGCTTCGAGTCATTGTATATCAATTGGGAACTTTAGAACAGTTTTTCTTATGCCACACTAGGACCTATAGTTTCTCATTTTCAATAATTTTGATCTTGTGATGAATTGTGTGAGTATAACTCTGACAAATAGTTTCTAAGCGCATGTTTTCTCGATGGCGGCTGAGACCCGAGATTAAACGGTAACATCGAGGCCGGTGGATATTGGATCACGGTATAATTATATTATGAGCTATACTATATTTATATACTATAACTATTATAACTGACGAACTATTATTTATACGACCAACACTCTATATATTATATATAATAAATATATATGAGTACCAGTTTAATATTTGAGTATCTACCCCTTTGACTTACTCCTCTACATAATATATGTATATATATTACTACCTCATTTAATAGTATATGTCAATTTTCTTGTGACCAACCTTTTATGCAATTTAATATTTAAATAAATTTAATGTGCACAGAACTGATGATGGAAATGAAAGGACATCAAGTAAATTTACTTTATTATTAGAGCAGTTGAATATTTCAGAAAGGATTCAAGGAAATGTTAAGCAAGATATTTTCTTTTTATCAATTTTAATAATATAAAATTTCTGTTTATAACAGAAGTTTGCTGTAATATTCATTATCTCTATATAGAAACTAAACAATAGCGGACAATACATTAAAGTTGTTGAATCAAGTATCTGAATTGGCATTTCTGATTGTTGAATCACCTCAAAGAGGTGATACATCACTACAATAATAAATGACCAATCGATGTCTTAAGTCTAGTATTCAATTTGTTCTTGTATATCATTCTCATACATTTTACATCCATCTTGAACCAAGGACTGAAGCTCTACAACTGACAAAAGAATTGTTGTTTTAAATTGCCTGCCCTAAGGTGCGTATTATATATATAATATATAGTATAGAATACAAAAAAAATATTATTATATTCTATATAATTATGCTATATATAATATATTTAATTATCACTTATTGAATCATATAGTATAATATATTTAATTATATATTATATATATAATAATTACTATATATATAATTTATAAGTATTATATATATATATATTTTTAAATTCAGATTATAAGATATATAATCTTAAAGGTGGCAGTTTACATAACAGTAAAGGTAAATCCTTGTTTCTTGCTTTTTATTTCCAAATACTCCTGAAATCTTAAGTAAATCATGGTTATATATTATTTGTGTGTATTAATTTTAAAATTTTTACAACAGATGAACTATTTGAATTTTGTAATAAAGTATTGCTTCGACAAAAATAAGTTTATATAAGATAATTAAAGATTTAGTAGGAGATGCGATATTTCTTAATTTTAAATAAGCACACCCCCTTGAAGTCCATCCCTAAATTAAGGTAACATAAGCATACTTGGCATTAAGTAAAAGCCAATGAATTATTATTTTTTCAAGATATTATATAAGTATTCTTAAAGCCAGAACTGTAATAAATCATTACATTCATAATACTAATGTAGATAGGATCGTATGAGACATTAAAAAAATCTTGATAATATATCCAATAGTAATTGGGATGTTAGTTCCACTATATAAGGTTTAATAAATATTTTCACTTATAGACACGCCTATTACATTTATTTAAATTGTTGACATTAATTACCGTCATTTTCTAATAATCCTGCTTTTTCTTCAATGGAGATCTCAACAGTTTAGTCTTATATTGACTTAGGTTTGTTAGCCAACCAGGATTGCACATTTCGGTCTTGCAAAAACTAATTAGATTTTTCTGAATACTATCATCATAGAGATGCAATATGAATTCTTGCCATATATATCACAATGCATATTTCTCAGTATTTATAAGTAGTACCTAGAATGGATTTCTCACTTAAATGTTAAGATAAGTACCTTATATTTAACACTTGCCATCTTACAGTAAACTTGGTTTCAAGATTGAAATACTTATTTTTATTGAAAATCATACATTGAATAACTTAACTACTTACTTGAGACCTTATGCGGTTAGTTATAAGGATATTTTCTTAGTTTTTCTATCATTGGTATATTTGTTAAATTAGATTATTTTAAGACACCGTTCTGACATTAATTACTTGTGAATTAATAACGGTAACTAACAGAAACCCATATATCTTGGATCAGGTAACATTGAAGGTCACATCAACTGCCATTGAACATAGATGGGAAACAAATATATTATCAGTGAGATGCGAATATTTTCATAAAATATTCAAGTACTTTTTATGTAGCCAAAATGAAAACTTGATTAAGGTATACCTGGCTGACCTATGTCTTTATTCCATCATTTCGTATCAACTTGAAATCGGGGTGTAATTTGATCTAAGGTTATTTATTATGCCATATGCGGCACTCACCAATTGTATTTTTGAGCTTATCCTAACTAATGATCAATGTAAGGAAAAGCTAATTTTAAATTCTCTTTTCTGGAAACATCGTCTACATCATGGCCGGTTTTAATTTTCATATATTAATTTCTTTTTACTTAATCTATTTTACACAATGGGCAATTTGAAAAACACTATCTTTACTTAATTGCTAAACTTGACTATGGATTCCTCATGATGGAACAGATATAAGACAGACAGCATGATATGGATGAAATATTGTGGATATAACATATACGTTATAAATATATCTATATAATTAATTAAATATATTATGTATACGTATATTATTGTATAGTAATATATATATATATATATAGTTAGCTGGGCTCGGGTAACTTTACTATTTCTTGATGTTTTGAGTGGCCTGTTTTCAAATTGATTAGCATATCTCTTGTATTATGTTCAATTTTTAATCAAATTTGTCTATGCCAGCAATTACTCACTTTCGATAGATGGCAGTTCTTCAGTGATTTTAAGAATGAACGTTTTCTTAGCACCATTATACTAACCTATAAATATTTTAATATAATTCCAATATAATTTTCAAGTATATAATATAAATATAATTCCTAAATTTATTTATATTAATTAAATAAATTTTTACTTCTATAATATATTATAATATTAACATATATTATAATTATAATTATAATTACATATATAAGTAAATATTCCATATATTAAATTATTAAGTAATATATTATTGTAATAATCATAATATATATAATAATATATATATATAATATATATAATATTACTATAAATATAGAACTATTTCGTTCCCAGCCCAGAAAATAGTTTCTATATGCAGTGCTCTAAATATGGAGTATCAAAAGAGTTTCTGGGTCAGAAGGATGAAAAAATGCTGGTCCAACAAACAGGGCGAAAGCCTTTGATCCTATTATAGAACGTCAGAAAAATAAAAAAATTAATAATTAATAATAAGATATATATATAGGTATATATTAGGGGTGTACCGGATAATATTCTACGATAATATATATATTATTATTTATGATAAATTATACTGACATTATAGATAACTTTATATATATATATATATAAATAGTATATTAAGGAGGCGTGTGTTGTTATCGTGTTTAATGTATGTATTGGAATTGAGTGGTAATGGAATATAGAACTAAGTTGCAATCCTTGTTCAGCATCGAGAAAATCTAAACTGGGTGTGTAGGTGTAAAGAATTGAGAAAACATGTAAACGACTGCAATTAGGGAAGCATAATGTGGGTGAAGAAGGGTGCAGAATGAAAGAATAAATGAATGTATGGTAAAGATCGGTTCTGGACATATGGAAAGGAAATGGATCTAATTTAGTTGTTAGCTTAAAGCGAATGAATAGAGGCTGAGTGTGCCTTGAATTGACTGCTGGGAGACAAAAGAAAAGTGGATCTGAGTTAGTAAGGAATGGTAGTGTGGCCACGACGCAGAAGAGTTGCATAATAAGGATCAGATTGGCGAGGATTTTGTGAGGGGGTATTGGATTGCTGGGCCCACTGTCCAAAGCGATGAACACGCTATGACAAGATACTCCATAGTGTTGGGTCCGTAGTAAACAGAAAGTAGTCAGATACATGATGTAATCGAAAAGAAAGTCCGCTCTTTTATCATTTGATTGAGCAAATACTTAATGAGAACCTCGTTCGCAGTCAAGAAAATTCACCCTACGAAGTTTCAATGAGACTGCAACATGACCTCACTGTGGTACCCACCATCAATAGTGGGGATTAAACCCCTGGACTAAAAGCCCCACAAACCATCACACCCTCAAAACCTTCGCTAATTCACAATTCCTGTTATGACACCTCTCTTCTCGCCCTCTGACTCTCGCATTCCTCTCTTTCAGGCATTCCTTTGCTGACTCAAGTCCACTTTTTCTCTTCCTCTAAAGCTGTTCAATTCCAGCCACACCTCGCGACTATTCATTCCGCTTACCCAACGGACTATCATCCATCTTTCCCAAATGACGAAATTTATTATTCTTTCTCATTTATGCCTTTCTTCACACCACATATCAAACTCTTAATGCGTTCATTGCTCATTTTGTCAAATCTTCCTGCACTTAACACTTCCCTTAGATTGTCCATCTGAAAACTTTGACCTTTAGATCTATAACTCTTTATTCCAGACCATTAACAAATTCATTGCTAATTAGATATTAACAAGGTAACAACATACCCTCATACAAAACCCTAGCGCACACAAGACTTAGCCCCCTATTACTCTACCATGGATGTTAATTGTGCCTAGCCACCAACACCCCGCTCCTACCATTCATAACTTTCCCTCTACATCTGCATATATCCGTTCCCTTTCATCAACATACTATATCGTACTTAATATTTACAACTCAGCTACACTGTGTTTCAAGTTGCTACACCATCAACATGACTTTCTTACCGCAGACTCCCCTCAACTGCGTTACCAAAACTTTAACTCTTTAATCTTCATTCGACCTTGCCGAATCCCTCTACCAATCCTCTCAAACTCTCAGACTTCACTGCAAACAAAACCAATCATGCCACATCCATAAGCAGGTGGACACACCTTTCCACCTCATAATTCTAAACACCTTCCCTGCCATCCCCTTACCTCTAATTCTTTCATAACCCCATTAATATCCAAATAACCAAGAAGACATAACACCATCCCTGCCTCACTCCGTATTAATATTAAACCAAATCATTTTTGACAATTTATTCTTACAGCTTCTTTTTAAAGTTTTTACATCTTTTTATTCCATTCAGGAGCCTACCACACCAATACCATATACTCACTAACACCTGCCGACACGAGCATCCTATTAAACTTGTTTTTATACCCCCGTTGCCAAATCCTAAAACCTCCACCATGCTAATTGGCGTCAATGCTCAATCTGTTGTCATTTGTTCGATGCAAAATTTGATTCACGATTTTCTCAACAGAAAATAAGATTTGGCCACCTTGTTTTTCAAACCAAACAGTTCCCATCGCTAGGCATTCAGATACTCTTTTCAAAACCAAAATATTAACGTATATTTTACCTACAACACTCAGTAAACTAATTCCCTCCTATTGTTTCTCTTATCCCCTTACCCTTATATAAGGTAACTATTACTGCTCTCCTCCCAAGTCTCTCGGAAACTATACCCATACCATAAACTACCGTTACAATAGACAACTTCCAATCCATTCAATCAACCATTCTCTGCTCCGATTCTTGCAATCATTTCACAGATTAATTCCCATCTATAACCTGCAGATTTACCATTCTCTCAACTTTCAACTCTACCATTACCTCTCTCTATCTAATTACCCTCATCTCCAAAGTTGGACCCATACAAGACTCACACACCTTCAAACCATACCATCCTCTTCATTCACTTTCGATTTATTTTTTGTAGATTATTTGCAGTGATCTTTCCTCACTCTGGTTAAATATTTTCATGTCTCATTGCTTATCGATGTTTGTTATTTGATGATTCCAATGCATTATGTTCCGTTATTTTTCATACTTAAGCTTAGGCGCTGTCCCTTCCAGAAAATCTTCCTATTGAAGTTCATATTCATCCTCCTTCCAGAACTGTTCATTTACCCCTCATTTTTCTCCTATAATAGGCAACTTCCTTTTTCTCATGAAAGAATTATTAAATACATCTTTCTTTTGAGACCGCATCATCATTTGTTTTTAACACATTCAACCACTATTTTTTACTTAAAACCGTTTGCATCACCTCTCTTCATTCCAACCATTCATCAATGATGGAGATTCCATACTATAGCACATCCACATCTTCTCTTGCACTTTTAATAAAAGCTGACTCCTTCATTTTGGTTCAGATTTGTTCAGTTTTATATACGATATATATATATATATATATAGTATATATATATAATTATATATATTATATTATATATATATATATATATATTATATATATTATATATATATAGTATTATATATATATATATAATACTATAATATATATATATATATATATATATATATACCGAGTACTCCATATATATATATCTGCTTAGAATAATGAATAGGGATGGTGCTTTTGTAACTGATGAAATGCATGTTAGGGGAGTTTGGAAAGAAGCACTTCGAAAATCTGCAGCATATTAACAGTAATGATGCGAGGATGGTTAGTGATGTGTTGTGGTTTCGATGGTGGCAAGGAAGGAATTAGGGTATTTTGGGAGGGTTATTAGTAAGGAGGAGGTAATCGGGTAGTGTGAGAAAGTTGAAGACATGGTAAATCTGCAGGTTAGATGAAATTACTGGATGATCAAGAATCAAGAGCGGAGGCGAGATGGCGATTGATTGGAATTTTGGACGTTGTGTAATAAAGCGTTTGGACAGGGTACTATTCCAAAGGGATTGAGAGAGCAGGTAATAGTACCAACCTTATATTAAGTTAAGGGAGAAAACGGGGAAACTGTAGAAATTATAGGGGAATAAGTTTTTATTTGAGTGTTGTAGGGAAAGGTATATGCTGGTATTTTGGTCGAAAGAAGGCGTCAAGTGACGAGGGACTGATTGGTGAAGAACAAGGTGCGTTTAAGGAGTGGTAGAGGATGTGTGAAAAATCTTTAGCATTTGAAAACAAATGATTGGAGAAAATGAGGGATGGAAAGAATAAAATTATATACTGTTTTATGGATTACCAACAGGCGTATGATAGAGTTTAATAGGGAAGCTTTATGGCAGGTTATTAATAATATATGGTGTTGTGGTAGGAAGGCTTCTGAATGGAAATCAAAAGTAGTATGACGATAGTGAAGCATGTGTATAAGAATAAATGAAGTGGAAATGGTTGGTTTAATATTAATGTGGAGTGAGACAGGGTTGTGTTATGTCTCCTTGGTTATTTCAATTTGTATATGGATGGGGTTAATGAAAGAATTTGAGGGTGGGAATGGCAGGGAATGGTGTTAGAATGAGGAGAATGGAGATGAGTGAGGGTGCCCTAACCTAATTATATGCGATGATTTTAGGTTCTGTGGTGGCAATCTGAAAAGAGTAAGTTTGAGAGGATTGATAGAAGAGATTTGGCAGAGTAATGTAAAAGGAGGGGTTTGAAAGTAAAACGTAGATAAGAGTAAGGTTATGAGTTGGTGAGTGAGGACAGTCCCTTCTCAGTGTGAAGTTATGTTAGATGGTGAGCAGCTGGAAGTAAGTGTCTGAGTTTAAATCTTAGGGTATGTGTTGGATGAGAAGGGAACGGTGATGCAGAGTGTAGGAAAGTTGTGAAATGGCAGGAAGGTTGCTGGGGCAATTAAATCGTGGTTGAATGTAAAGGGACTAAGTCTTTTGAGTGCGCTAGAGTCTTCATGAGGGTATTGTTTACCGCCTCTTGTGTTATTGGTAGGTAAGTGAGACTAAATGTCTGGAATAGCCAGAATATAGATCTAAAAGTTCAATGTTCGCAAGGATGGACAATCTTAGGGGCAATGCTAGGTGTGAGAAGAATTAATAAAATGAAGGAATGAAACGTATTAGAGAGTTTGTGTGGTGTGAAAGAAAGTTGTGTAGAATGAAAGTAAGTTGAAATGTTTGGGGGTCACCGTGGAAAACGGAGAAATACTAGTCGGTTGGTTTACAGCCGGATGTAAGTGGAGAGTTTTGTGGGAACTCGGACCGGCTAGGGAGAAACCGAAGAAGAAAGTGGATTGAGTCGTGAACGAATGTCTAAGGAGAGATATGTCAGTTGGCGGAGGCGATAATATAAGGTGCTGATAGGAGAAGAATGGCGGGTTTTGTAATGGGGGTATGGTTGTGGGACCCACCTGGCCAAGGGATGAAACCCTTCATGACGATGTTACCCATATGAGGGTACGTCGCGCGTCTCCATGAAGCTTTAAAGGGGTGGATTTATCTGTCTGTGACCGGAGCTTTCACTAATTAATGACGTACATAGAGGGCGGTAGGCTGGGGCTCTTTTTGAATTTGTCAATAACTCTCCCTACTGCTGTTTCTTTTCCGATGCTTGGTTAGCGCTCTTACCTACTCCCCAATCTTGGGAAATAAGGTAGATTAAGAAAGAAAGATATATACTATATATACGGTATTATATTATATATCATAATATATATATATATATATACTAATTTATATATATATATATATAGTAGTTATATAATAATATAATATATACAGTTATAGATATATATATATAGCATAATATATATATATATATAATATATATACTATACGTATATATATTATACTATAATATATATATATAATATAAATATTATTATATATATATATATATATATATATTTATATATTTATATATTATATAATATATATATTATAATATATAGTATAATATATATATATATAAATTGCAAGTTTATTCACATTTCCTTTTTAAATAATATATATATATATATAGTATAATACTATATATATATATATATATATATAATAATATATATAATATAGTATATATATATATAATATATACTATATAATATTAATATAGATATAATATCATATATATATATATAAATATACATCATAATATATTTGTAATTTTTTTAAGAATGTTTTTTTATTGTATTCATGCTTAACATGATTCTAAATTTTCTAAAATATCTACCGTATATTTAGTATTAAATTACCGAAAGGTTGTTGTTATTCATGATCCCAGATTACGAAGGAATTAGGTAATTTCACCAGCACAGTCAAGAGATAAATTTGGATAAACTGTTATGTCAAATAACCGAAAATTAATATTCGATTAAAGCAGTCACAAACGGCATGAAAATAGAGGAATATTAAAAGAGAAACCAAGCTCTCCTTGATGTTAATTTGGCAAGAAGCCTTCCTATTTCCTTAAATTTTCCCTTTTCACAGTACGAAATCCTTCAAATGTAATGTTGAATTGCAAAGAATGCCGGGTAAAATCTTTTTTATTTCTTCATGATACAAGGAACTGTGAGAATTTAATGAACCATACATTTGAAGAACTTTGTAATCCATAAATCATTCAACTTTAGTTCAGCTTCTTGATTTGGATTTATACTCGAAAAGAATAATTGAGAACTAACAATTGGCAACTTTAGATAAAGTGGAACAATGTCAATATCGATAGAAATGTCATCAAATAATCCAAATTTGTCATTTTTATAATAATTAATTTGTGAATAAATGTGAACTCACAGCAGTACAGGAAAATAGGGTATTTTCAGGAAGCGCTACGATACAAAAAAGAACAATAACCCTGGTCAACGAAGAATTTGTCCAAAGACAAAGAATACCTGTTTCTTATGTTTTTTTTCATGCAGAATTCAAAAATAATATCAATTTTTCTCTATCACGCACAATTTTTAAGATCCACGGTAGAGAGAGAGAACATAAAAACAATACATTTATTCGGATTCGTTAGAATCGCTTGGGGGGAATTCCACAAATTGAAATTTAGCAGCCACAGCCTCACTTCCAGCAGGACGCTTTGCAACCAGTGTCGAGACCGGAGCACTTGCTAAGGAGAAGGTTTCTGGATTTCTTGCGAAGATGGTGTCGATGGGTCTGTTAAAGAAACCTGTTCCACTAAGGGTCAAAGACCACTCCTATGGGCTATGGGTAGAGATGCTTTACTGGATATGTGTTAACTTGTCCACCAGGAGTTCTTACAAATGCAGAGCGAACTTTGTTGTCATCTCCGTAGATTAGCTGTGTCACAACCCCAATCTGCCAAAAGGGACATTCCTTTGTAGGACTTAAACCATCATCATCAACCTTGACAAGATTATCTCATTTTGTTTGATAAAGGTCGCGACTTGTCTCCCGAAAAATAAGCAGGTATTCTTCATACCATCTGGTTCGAAATTCTTCAAAAGTGTCTGAGGATGATCGAAGAGATGTAGGAACGCATTCTGAGCTTGTCGAAGCAAGAATTCCAGAACGTTTTATTGCAGCTCCTGGCAAAACCTATGCTCTCCAGCGAGAGGTTTGAGGAAACAGTTTGGAGTGAGCGCATAAATATGTCGTTGCTTGATGCGTATTTAAATGACTATGCTAACGTTCGCGGCCTGCGTGCTAATCCCGAATCTGTGGAATATCACCGCTCTAATAACTGCTCGGCCTAACATTTTATTATTGTCTTTCAGACCCATCTGGCCAGGGATTCTTTTTTCCAAAATGAACTTAATATCCCAAACTATGAACTTTTTCTTAATTCCGACTGATGTGGAGTCTGTGCTATATAAACATAAACACTCTGTAACACGTCTCGAGAACTCGCAAGCTTTGATATTCTATTCTTAAAATCTTTCTCCCTACTTACTATACTTGCGCTCTGCTGCCACTCGCTCCTTAATGGAGACAGATTTTCAACGTTCCTTTTCTGACTATCCTTTTCTTTCTCATGAGACTGTTACTGTCTCCCATCCAAATGCAAGAGGTCCTATTAGAGACTTCCAACGTACACCCACATTGAGTGGTTGGGTTCCTTTCACACTGATGCAGGTGGGAAGGACGGCCCAAAAATTCAGCATTCTCGACGATCTGGAAACCGTTAATTATGGAACCAAACATATCCAGATCGACCTAGACCAATTCTTGAACAGCTCGGACTATGTTTCACCACTACTCCTCGTTATAAATACACCATCTTTTCTCCTATTGGTAACCTCTACCAACAAATCTTATAGCATCTTAATTTTAATATCTTTTCCCAGCAGCTCCTCATGCCCTAACGTAATTTCTGGCACTTAATCGGGGCTAATTGGGGGGGGGGGGCATTGCGTCGTTTTCTCGCTAACGTACTCTTTGGAATGAATCCGCCTTTTGACTCTGACCATAATCTTATTACTCTTAAAAAAATAGGGGCCGTAATCGCCTTGGGAACGATCATGTTAATTCCATTTTCAACTTTCCCTCAAATCCATGGTTCGAATGAGTCTTGTTCTACGCGACATTCAGGAGAGAGACATTGAGTATCGGGCCATGGAAAAACCTCGATTCCCTATCACTCTTAACATATCCAGTTTAGCTGTTGACCAGGGTTGGCACGCGTCGCTTCTCTTCGAAGCTCCATTCATTTGGTTCCTCCTTCTCTTTGCTTAACTTTGTCTAGTTTTCTCTCTGACTGCTCCATATCAGCACTCGTTGATGGAGTGTCCTCTTCCTCCTTTCTGTTAATTGTGGTGGTCCTCAAGGTTCTGTTTTATCTCCCAACTTTATAACTAACTGTTTCATAACGTATCTCCTCCAGCTGTACTTCCTAACTCTGTTCACTCTTACTCCGCATGACTTCACTCTCCTATTCTCTACCTTATTCAAATCTGCTCCATCTTATGCATCTAGAGCTCTGCTCTCGTCATCTAACTTGTCCTGATTCTATTCTTGCCGATCTGAATGGGATTTCCCGTGGGTCACCGCAATCTTGTAAAGTTCAACTCTTAAAAATCAACTCATTTATATGCTTCCCTCTCAAAGGAACACCTCCAAATCTTAACTATTTCTTCAGACGGGTTCTAATCGTCTCAGCCTGTAATAACATAACATACAAAATTGTCTTGGAAATCTCAAATCACAATGCAATGGTCTGCTAAGGTGGCCTCAAGAAGCTGGGAGTTTTCAGGTTGCGTGAATTTTTTTCCTCTGAACAGTTATTCCAGTTAATATAGGGCCTTATTCGCCGCTTGTATGGAGTAGTTTCTCACATGGGGGGGGGGCTCCGGCTCCACCCTTCTAATTGGATAGGGTTGAGTCAAAGCGAAGAGACTAATAAACTTCCTCCGTCTTCAAACTCCTTGACACCTCACTCTGCGAACGTGAGTGCGCAGCTATCTCTTTTTCTAATAGGTACTCACGGTGGCAAGTGCTCCTGGGGAGCTGACCTCTTCGCCATTCCACCATCCTGCGTCGGCCTCGTATCAGAAGGGGTGCCTTGACTACGCTGTGTTGCGTGAGTATTGAAAAGCCCAGACTTGTTCTCTGGTGTCTCTTTCTTTCCAACTACTGGTCTGTTCTTGGAACTTCCTGCGCTCCTCTGTTCTTTCAACTGAATTTAATCTTCCCCTCTTTAAGCCCACGTTTGCGCTCACCTGAGAGATCTGTGCTTTAAGCTGGGGATTGGGTGGATGTTTTCTATGTTTCATCTTCTGCCCCCTCCTTGAAAAAGGGCCCAGCCCGTGAGTGGTGGTTGACTGTAAAAAAAAAAAATGTGAGGGGGCGTGAATTTCATTCGTTTGGCTATTCCGACAAAAGTTGTGATATAAATCAAGAATATTCGATTGGAGAAAGATCTTTCGATTGTGTTTTAACCAGAAAATTTTAGACGACTTCGGACATCCTCTCCACAAACTCCCCGCACGGGCTGTAGCGGTGTACTTCTATGGATAATCCTGCTTTTTGCGCCAGAAACTCCTGTCCGTTTTTGGATGTCCAGTTCCCTTGCACGAAGGATCGAACCGTTGTCGCTGTATACAACGTTGGGTATATAAAAACGGTTCACCAAAGCGCTGAATTGATTGACAAACGACTCAATAACATATCAAGGGAATCAAATCAGATAATTAGCACAGATGTTGACATGATATAAATCAAAATCAACATCTGACTGGTGTGGATCTTTACACTTTACCAACACCAGTGCTTAGTGAAGTAGATCTAACCACGTGCTTGTAAAGGTTCAGAAGAGCTCTAGCCTGCGCCTCTGAAAATTGGCAAATGAGGGTAGTGAAAGCAGAAAGTTTGTATTTCTTGCAAGCAATGCACTCGGACAGTACTCTTGATCGGTGAATCCGCAACAGCAGTGATCCAAAACCCTCTATCTATCTTGGGAAGAGGGTCTGGAGTACCCAAATTCTCACAACGTCAAAAGTGTGCGTTTAGAACACTGAATTGAGTAAAAAAAAATATTTTTGCAATAAATGTGGTTTAGAAGTCACTTTGAGTAGTTCGATCTAGCTAGTCTAGTCTACCTTTACTTCTAATGAAGCCATTTTCATCTAAAAATAAATTTAGTACTTTTAGAAATACTACTCTCTGCTATGTTCTTGAAACCGTACAAACGAAACGAGTTTGTTCAATTATAAACCGTAAAGTTTAGTGCCTCTGGTATGGCCGAAATTTAAATAGAAACGCACCCCCACTCTGACGTCGTACACCTTGCTTGTCGGTAGGTGGCTCTCTGGGATACTGTGGTCAGGATATACTGCCCTTCAGTGTCCTAGAGCGAAGCTACAACTTTTTTATTTTTTTTTTTTATTCCGCACCATTTAGTCTCCTAATAATATAGTTGCCTCCGTTTTTTCCATCACAGCCCCAGGTCTATCGGTGCCTCTTCCCCGCATTTGTTTTCATTTCACTTCAACGACTTCCCTTCCTCGTGACTTAGGGACAGTTGAAAAACCGGTCATTTTAGCTCACCTCTGACTGGACCGCCAATTATAGGGAACCCGAACCTATGCTAACCACTCTAGGAGGCTGTTTTACACTTTGGTGCATAATCGTGAAGATATAAAGATGTAATTCTGCTCCGTGTGGTACACGGGTAGGTAACTCGACGTAGAAGTTAGGGAGGACTTTCGAGGCCAAATCACAGTCCACCCACGGGTGGTTCCTAGTGGTTGTGTGGGTCTGGACTGTGAGCCTGTGTGGAGATAAGGATACCCTTCCCTTATGACAGATATACGCCTTTCAAAGCCCATCTTTATTACTTTTATGTCTCATTTGCTTATTGTTACACTGTTCATTCATGGAGACGAAGTTTGTGGTTAAATTTTTTTTATGGAAAAGTTATTACAAGAAAAAACGTGTTTGAGCCAAACAACAACAACAATTACAGGGTTCACACTTTATGGAAAGTCAGGGATACGTTTTAAAATAGCGGAAAGGTCGGAAATTTTAACATTCTAAAACATGAAAGAATGATCATGGACCAAGTTACACATATTTTTGCATAATATTTGTTCCCTACTGTCGTAATTGTGGAATGAGAGATGTGTATATATGATAAGTGAATGAAAAGGATGGGCGAGGAACTACATTCCATAAATCTACTTCTATTCCTGTTTCTTTTTATTTTTAGTCAACTATTACCTACCTATTCTTCCTCTTCTGCTCCGTAAACAGAGGTTTTCAAAGTTCATAATATCCGGAATTTTGATTCCTCTCCAAAGGTTTCTAATTTTTTTGCATACAATAATTACCTGTTTTAAAATATCAAATGTTATATATTTTTTTTTTTTTTTTTTTTTTTTTTTTTTTTTTTTTTTTTTTTTTTTTTTTTTTTTTTTTTTTTTTTTTTTTTTTTTTTTTTTTTTAGGGTTGACGGAAAAAAGAAATATGGTAATTGGTGCAGCTTGAAGTATTTATTATTTATTTATAAAATTGAGTTCCAAATCTAACTTTAACGACCAATGGTTGGACGTCAAACTGAAACTCAGTTTACGGGTGGTTGGGTAAACGGACCTGATAGTTACCAAGGCAATATCTGTAAAGTTATGTCAAAAAGAACTTTTCCTTAAAATGTAAACGCATTTTACGAAAGTCCAACGTTCAGACCCACTTGGTCCTTCCAGTTCATACAGATTTACAATTTCGTACTAAATATCATGGAAAAATTTTCTTAAGTCAGGTAAAATGCCTGTACTACATAAGCTTATTGTCAGATTAGATTTAACAATGAACAAATACAATTCTGCGTGAATGCTAAAAGGTATAATCTTGGATTCGACAAAAAAAAACTTCTCAAAGAAGTCACTTTGAATTGAAAGTAATATCCTAAAATTCAGACTTGAATGCCAGACTGTGCTAATCAAATGACAGAAAAGATATTAGAAAGATGTACTCTGAAGTACAAGCCTGTCCAGGCCTGCTATCATGTTGATCCAGTAATATATTTTTCATCAGCCAGAACAAGGGAAACAAAGATTGGATTTATTGCTAGAGGCATTGTACATCAATAACCGAATCAAAGATTCTGTTGCTGAGAAAGCAAAAGCACAATACACTCTTACTTTGCAGATTCTACCCTTGAATAAAATTCAAAATATTTTTTTTATTGTGACTGTCCTTCTAAGAGACTGGAGTCTTTTTTTCTTGTCCTTGGTACCTGGGGGAATCAATGTTAGGCGGGTTCGGGGCAAATTAAATAGGACATATTTTCGCATGTAAATGCGACAGTGAGAAGGAGGGTTTTCTGTAAATGAAAGCAATTTTAGTGGAGAACCTGAAAGAACATGAGTCTTCATTTCTCAAAAGAACGGAGCACAATGCTAACAGATTCTCATGAAGTATTGATAAAGTGTCCTATCACTCAAAAATTGGCAAATGTAAGACTGCCCATAGGAGAATTGAAGAACATCTCAAAGAGTCCAAACAAACCAAAAAGAAGAAAATAAAAAAGGTTGAAAAAAGAAAAAATTATACTAACTGATCAATAAACTTGAAGAGTCAGAGAAAGATTTACAAGCTGAAAGCTTTGAAGAAAGGCTATAAAATCAAAATTCAGATGCTCGAGAAGAAAAAGTTAACTAAAACTCCCCATTTAGAACTTTTTGTGATCACAGTGGACGTTATTCACCTTGGCTATTAATTTATTTTAATTTATCTTTATATTTTGTATAATAAAACTTTTACTTTGGAAAAAATAAAAAGGAGTGCGTTGGACGGCGTAAATTCTGGGGAAAAAAAAAAAAGGGTTTAAAATTGGCTTGATACTAAAAAAAAATATATATATATATATATTTTTTTTTTAAATTCCATTCAATGCTGTTGCTTTATGAAAGAAATTTCTAAATAAATTTTCAAAAATTTAATGTAATGAACTGAGTAAATAGGCTGCTATTAATGATAATAGAATATTTAATATACCAAAAATTACGAAAACGCGGTCAGGAAATTGGCGAATTATAAAGTCAAAATTTTTCCAGTGTGAACCTGAATTACCATCTGTCAGTTACAGTCCGACCTAACCCGTCCTTCACACTACAGTCAGTACCTATGCTTTTATTTCCTCTACACTGCTGAGGGTCCAAACCCAAATACCAGGTGCCTCTTAACGGTCCGGCAATTTCCGCAAAGGTGCCCCTGTCATAGTCGTTCTCATTCGTTACTCTATATCTGCGCCCCCAGGAATGCCAGCAGACACATCATTCTGGCCGATCCCACTACCGACCAAAGCTCCTTACTGAGCACAACCATTCCTTCTCAGCGATGACTTGAAAAAGTTTTCGGAGTTGAAGACCCTCGTTCACATTTGTAGAAGGGTCCATTTCATACACAGCTGCTAACCGAAATCAAAGTTCCATTCTGTCATCCTTAACGTACGTCTCTCGCAAGCATTCCTGTTATTTCTACTCCTGATGATATGAGAAACAAATCTAAAGGCACTATTTTTTGTTATGAACAGAAAGACGAAGATTTAGCTGTCATAATGAGAAATCTCCAGCAGAAAAGATTTTCCATTACAAAAATTTATAGATTTTCCCCTCGTAGGGACTCCCCTGACAAACCAAATCCTCGTTTCCTGCTGACCTTTAATACCCCTTGTCCACCTTCAAAGGTGAAAATAGGGTTCACAATCGTTGTTCTCACGTTATCCCTCTAAGCCAGACGCGTGCTTCAAATGTCAACGTTTGGTCATCTCCGAACGAATACTGTAAAGTGGACCGGATGACAATATGGCCCAATTTTCCTTGGGGCCCCCCCGGGGGGGAAAAAAAAAAAAGGAAAAAAAATTTAAATTTTCACACACCTGTAAAATATACCCCTAACTGTGTAAGGCTCCAGTGCTTTTTTCCTTCAAAATGCCTCATCATACTGTTTAAGAGGAGGTTTTGGAGCTATGTACCATACATAAATTGAGTAGGAGATGCTATAACGCCAGCTCAAGGAAAATATCAGACAAATCAAAAGCAATCTTACGCCACAATTACAGCGCCACCACGCCTCTGCGTGTTAATCCGGCAACACAACCCCATCCTACCAGAACTACCCCTCCTAAATTCCAGTGAAACTCAGCAGTTACTGTGCCTGTATTGCCCACACTCCAACTCTACAAATAGTACAAAAGGATGGCTGATTCAATCTCCCCCAAACAAGCCATCAACACCCTTTCTAGTACTAGCCCAACAAACCACAATGAAACTAAGCTTGGTTATCCAGTACAAAAATGGAGAACATTCTCCGGCCAAGACACACTGCCGCATACTTACCAAACTAGGTTCATCAAACTTATGCAAGAGGACTGTCTCTTGTCCCTTAATTCGCCTCCCACTATTTACTTCAATCCTGAAGATTTTCTAAAGCACCACAGATAAAGAATGAGGTCGCCAAGCCAGTAAGATTTTCGTTATAATGTAGAGCAATCCGATTTAACCAAATACACCAGTGACGCACTAAGACTTAAAAATGAAACTCAGAAGAGACCTCGCATAAATTACTCGTTCCAGAGACAAAAGCAGATGGCTTCAACAGTATTGTACTCGACAATCACAGCTTTGAAATCGCAACCCACCAACTAAACCATGCTAATATTGCAGATAATTGTAGCTCTCTGAGATCTTCCTACAACTCTTCTTCCGAATTCTATATCAGCACTCCATAAGGGATCTCATACCCTAGCAGATGAATGGAAATCAGCTCCCAAATGAGTTGATAAATGATGACCCATCTCTTGTATAATGCTTCTGAACTTCCGAAAAGTAGACTGAAAAAAATCGAATCCAAAATTTATTGGAAACCTATATCGCAACCCCAACAACATTCGCAAAAAGAACATACCCTTCCGGTGACTTCTCCTTCCCCATTTCCAAATGGAAACAACTCTATATCCTCCCATTTCCTGAATCTGCTTGCTTACCAGATACTGATACCGCTCTCATTATAAAAAACTTGAGCATTAGGTTGCTCTCTATGACCAACACCAAACCTCACATAATATAGCTTGGACTAGTTGAGGCTCACTTATCTCGCATTCAATGATGGAAGCACCTTCACCAAATACATCTGAAAACTCTCCCAAAAGAGGTCATACAACGTAAATCTCCGTTGTGTCACTACTCTTTACCTCAAGGATATGCTGCCCCTCCTCGCCGAGATCCACGTCTCGAATCTCTCTCCATCTGAACCTCACTCCATCACTACCCTGCAGCAAGTAGAGACAATTGTCTCTAAATGACCATCATCATCATAATATTTAAACTCAGCGATGATCCACTTTCTTAAGTGGACATTTGTCGTGGCTACAC
Organism: Trachelipus rathkii; assembly: GCA_015478945.1. Lineage (NCBI taxonomy): Eukaryota > Metazoa > Arthropoda > Malacostraca > Isopoda > Trachelipodidae > Trachelipus > Trachelipus rathkii. The sequence continues at coordinate 26,582 of JABUQX010040198.1, forward strand.
TCTGAATTCGGAAAGAACTGTTTCAACCAATAAACATATGTACACCAAGTGTATTAATGTTAACAGGAATTCGCTGTCCATCCGTGACTTCTTTAAAACCTGTCCAATATAAATCACCGTTAACCTCTAATAGAAAGAGGTGACAATGATAGGAGGTGCGGAATACTCATTCAAAAATCTGTCCCCTATTCTCCAGTTCCTCTCAAACGAAACTTCATGTAGTAACAGCACACGAACTTCCTTGTCCACCCACCTTACTATCTGCTCAATCTACTTGGCTTCGAGTAGTGAATTTTACTCAAAGTTGACTAGTTGACTTTTAAACAGCTAATTCTACCTCCGGTGTTATATTAGGATACTTCAACCTTCGCACCCCTTTTGGGACGACTCTGTCCCACTTCGTTAAGTCCAATGATCTAATAGATTCCCTTGTAGTTGTTAGTTATAAAAAAACTCAACAGAGTACAAAGAAGTCGTGGGTGTATAATCTGTCGGGAAGTCGGAAAGAGCGAAAAACAAACGCACAATACAGTTTGAGTTAATTAATCAAAAAATTTAAAGTAAAAAAAACAGTCAGGTCGTTCTTTATTACGTCAGTCTGTCGTCAATATCGTCCAAATAACCAAAAAAAAATTATGTAATTTACAAAAAAAAATCAATATTGAACAACAAACAAAAAGAACAATAGAATAAATTATATTAAACTTAAAATAGTAAATAATTTTATATTATTAAAATTTCAATTTACCTATATTCTCATAAAAAAAACGTGATACATGGAATCAAAAAATTCAATCAAAGAACAGTAAAAAAATTTCTTCTACATAATCAGGGAACAATTAGCAGGGGGAATATAAATTGACATTTTCCAATACGGAATTTTAAGTGATTATTCAGTGGATAATTTCAAGGGTACTTTCAGGGGTTAAATTGTCAGAGGGAACTTTTTTTTGGTTGGGATCTCTTGTTTTTTTTTTTTTAAAAGGATTCTTTCGGGTCTCTTTTTTTAGTTGGGGTCTCTTCGCAAAATTCAATATGCAGTCCAACGTGATCCGTCTCTTCGAAACGCAGCTCGAAAAAAAGATGGTGAGAAAAACTCATTCTCCTATTCAACAATCTTCAATCAAATCAAAGCAAATCCAGAGGAAGCACAATAGAGCCTCTTCTTCAGTTTCTTCAAGCAAAAGGAAAGCCTCCAAAACAAGAGGGAGAAAAAAAAACTGGTCGTTATGCCGACCAGTTTTTTCCAGTTCACAAACTGGAAAAAGCAATATAAGCCATAAGCCATACAATATACAATATATACAATATAATATAATAATAAAAAATATATAATAATTATATAAATAAATAATAATACAAATAATAATAATAAATAATAATAATAATAAAATAATAATAATAATAATAATAATAATAATAATAATAATAATAATATAATAATCATAATCATCAATCATAATAATAATAATAATAATAATATAATAATAATAATAATAATAATAATGAATAATAATAGAATAATAATCATAATAATACCTAAGTCTCAATTGCCCACAATTCCCAAAATAGTTCAGTCCTCTAAGTTTCTCTGTCCTCTCTCCTCAATTTTATAAAGATTCCACAATAAGTGCATCAAATCAAGATGTCCTCGTATTGAACCGTTAAGGTCAAACCTCTTTGAAATCGGAACGCTAGTGTTAACAAAAAAGCTTTATTCTTGAGAAACAAATAACTTCTCTGTAATTGTCTGAACTTGCTCTTGAGATAATATTCCTACAATAGAAGACAATAGAAACATGTAATAAAAGAAACCAACAACACAATAATTTAAAAAACAACATCCTTCACTTTAAAAAAAAAAGAAGTGATGAATGCCAAGACGAGGGTGTGGGACAGAAAAGTTGATAGCATAGGGTAATGAAACTGAAGAATTGGCGGTGAGGAGATAGGGTTGTTTCTTGCCTGGATGCCGTCTGGACACCCACCCTCACTTTCACTCACTTTTATTCTCAGCCAAGTCGTACAATGAAAATAAATAAATAATATAACTAATATCGGCGAATATGATATCACAAACAAAAAAATACTCTCTTTACATACCTGGACTCCTTTGAAGCTCGTGACTGACTGACCAACCTGTTTCTTTCCTGTACTTATTACTAAATAAAATACACACACAATATAATATAAATAATACTATATATAATATATATAATATATATATATAATATAATATATATAATATAATATTATATATATAATATATATATATATATATATATATTATATATAAAATACTATATATATATATATATATATATATATATATAATATTATAATATATATATATATATCATCATATATATATATATATATATATAAATTATATATATATATATATATATATAATAATAATATATTATATATATATATATATACAAAGTGGGCACCGTTAATGAGAATGTTAACGTCGTTAATTTAATCGTTAACAAAAAAAATAAACGGCGTTAATCATAAAGCGTTTTATCGGTAAAGCGAAGTAGCGGAATTAACGTTAATCGTTAACGTTAACCGTCCTCAAATTTTTTTTTTTAAATAAACACGTTAATCACCCACCATCACCGGGCCAAGCCTAATCAGAGGGGGATTGTTGCACGCCAAAATGTCATCATCTAACTAAAATTTCGCAGAGGTACTTGGACACAGGCTTTAAAGAAAGGAGATTAAATTAGGCAGGAGCACAGAAGTTGACAGAAAGTTCACAAGAACAGCTGGTGGTAAGGAGAAAGGAACCCGCAGCAAACTAGCCTGGAGTTACATATCTACCAAACCGTGCCAGATACAGCACCCCTGGTGCTACTAGGGCGTCGTAAAAGGTGGTGTAACGCGAGTGGAAGTTCCCTCGAACACCTGACGCTGCGATAAAATATGAAGAGAGATAAAGCACAACATCGGCGTGCCGCAAGACTAGAGTTCAACAGTGAACTGGAAAGTACATACAGTTTATAAGCATTTTGAATCGACCCTGTCAAAAGCCCAGGTTAAACCAAGAGCCCCGCGATATTAGAACGTATCTGATAACAAGGCCCGGATGAGATCCCTTGTATAGCTGGATAACTGAGAAGAGGAAAGAAAGAGTCTCGCAGTCTAAACAGAACTCCAGTTTCTTTGAGGCCGCCCCAGCAACCGTTTGTGATGTGAGGTTCCAAAGACATTTTTTTGTTAAGGCCAAGGATGTTTATTGTCAACAGGAGAGACGAAAGAACCGTCGAAAAGAGATAGGAAAAGTTAGACAGGTATTTTAGAGAGGGAGATTTGTAGAATTGGGTTTTAAAGAATTGAAATTTCACAAGGTTGAGACGCACCCACCCGCAAATTCTATCTAGCAGACGAGAATAAATCGGAAAGAATTAAGACGGAGCAATTCTGAATAAAAGATGTTAGAGAATTGAAATGAGTTGAAGAATGAGTCCGAAGTCATCGGCATGTGGAGTGGATAGAGTAGATGTCGCAGGTGAGAAGATCATTATCGAAAAGTATGGAATAAAGTAAGGAGATGAGACCGAAACCGAAACGGAACTCCACTAGTGACAGAAAAAGAAAGCAAGTAATCGCTCCATCAACCATAGCCGATGTTTAGCGACTTGAAAGAAGCTAGACACATAAGTAGCAAAGAGAAGGAGGAAAGGAGGGGAGCTTGGAGAGCAATGATGCCGTGCCATATCCCGTCAAATGCTTTGGATAATGTCAACGCCACTACGCAAGTCTCCAGTAGTTTCTAGAGCGGAAAACCATATATCGGTTAAATAGGAAAGTTATATGCCAGTAGACTTTTGAACACCAAAAGCAGTACTAGCGATCGGAAAGAAGACAATGAGATTCCAGGATGGTCTAAGAAAGTGAGAGTTGAGAGGGTTTCAAAGATCTTAGATAGAATACAAGTGAGAGCTATAGGGCGATAGTTAGAAGGACAGAGCGGCTTTCCTTTTTTCGGATAGGTTGGACAGTGCGTGCTTCCAACACTGAGGGAAAGTGCTAGTGATTAAGACATAGAGAATAGTAGTTGCAACGAGGGGTGGTGTCCAGTCACGTAAGCACATCCCTCAAAACTCGGGCTTTTTCCAACCCTGTGTTGAAACATACTAAATTCTGGATTAATACCGAGTAAATATAAACACATTTGAGCCATTGAGAGGAGCGTTAGAAAATTAAAAAAAAAAAGTTTATCTCTAATCGAAATCGAATCTAATACAATTTAAAATCTGATAAGAAATATTCTTACAACTCGTTAAATAAGTTTAACCGGTTAACGGCATGTAGGGAAAATTTACTCGTTCTAGACGCGTTAATGTTTTTTCGAAATTAACGAAAGCGTTAAATGTTAACGAAAAATTAACCAGTTAATTAACGGATTAACGCGTTAACGCGTTTCGGCCCACTTTAATATATATATATTATATATAATAATATATATATATATATATATATATATATTATATATATATATATATATATAATATATATATTATATATATAATATATATATATAAAATATATAATATATATACATATATATATATATATATATATATAATATAAATATATAATATATAATAATATATATATCAGAGGTGGGGCGCGCAAATTTTAAACTTTTAAAGCGCAAATGCAAAAGCGCAAAGTGGAAAACTTAGGTTCGCAAGCGCAAAAGCGCACAATTTTTTAAAAAATTTTAGTCCGCATGCGCAAAGCGTACATGTCCGCCAAAAATCAATTCTTTTTCAAGATTAAAATTTAAGAAGCAAAAAAATTAAAAAATCAAAGCGCAAAGTAATTCGTGAATATTTTTAAATTTAATTTGAAGAAAAAAAATATATATAGACAAAAAAAACTGAAGAGATTTTTTTTTATGTTATTCAATTATCTGTGATCTTCCTCCTCGCTCTCCTCTGGCATTCTGAATAGGGTCATATTCCCTTTCAAAGATAAAAATTTTCAAAATTGCTGGATGCCATGGCTGCCTTTGTTCTTAGAACCTCAGAGCCTTGACTAAACAACCTCTCCACGGCCTCTGAGCTGGGTAATGGGGTATTTTACTTAATAAAAAGTCCCACTTCGACCTCCTGGTATTCACACGGAAACAGGTTCCTGGTGAGAGGGGTACTGTGGTAACATTTACTGCAGACCAGCTATCAAAGATTTGTCCCAACTTCTCCTCCAGAGGTACTGCTGGATATATTGGGCCCTTCACTATCTGAAATATTTAGAATGGTATCAAGAAAACTCAAATCTCTTTTTTAAGTTCATTTTGAACATTATGTCTCGTATTGTAAAATTATATTTAATGTATAAATTGAATATAGTATATATACTATATATATATATATATATAATATATAATATTATATATATATATATATATATATAAATATACATATATTTATAAATATAATATATTATATATTATATATAATATATATATATATATAATATAATATATATAAATGATATATATATATATATAATATATATATATATATTATATGTATATATATATATATTACTAGTATTATATATATATATATACTATATATATATATATATATATATAAATAAATATAATATATATATATATAATATATAATATATATAAATATATAAATATAATATATATATATAGATATTAGGGTGGTGCGAAAGTGAAAAAGCCGAATACCGAATATTTGGCTAAAAGTATTCGGCCGAAATACCGAATACTCGGCCGAATAATCACTTCGCTATTCGGTTCGGCCGAATAGTCATTTCAAAGTTCGGTCATCCTTTAGGGAAAAAAAAGAAAACTTACACGGGTCAAACAAAAAGGTGAAATTTTTCTTGGATGGACTCTTTGTAGCAAGATATATACGTAATTTCAGGAGGATGCTGATTCCATATGATATCTTCGGAATTGCCTGATCACATCCCTGTTTCGTGCAAAATCATGGATCCCTATTTTTGGCATACTCCTAGGATGACAAAATTCACTTGTGCGCAAATTACGGTAGGTCTGTCTAAGACGTTCCTTCCGACAATATATCTACAGTGCAGCAATAGTTACTGCGGTCGATATTCGGCGAAGCATGTGTAACGTTAGTTACGTCTGACATGTATGCGAGCAAATGAGCCTGGATGATTTAAATTCATCCTCTGAAATAAAGTTCGGATGGTCCGTCATTGTTCACCATGGGGGGTCAACTGAACGATCTTGTATGAGAGCTGTATTTGCCGTAAGTTGTCCTGAGCTGTTGGCTTCGAGGGTGCATGAAAAATGACTACTGGACCATGGCACAATAGTAACATTTTATCGTAACAGAGAGCAGAGCTGCGCGAGCGCCTCTTCCGTCCAGATGGTAACTTGCTGATTTGGCAGTGAAGTTACAGCCTACTACTTCGCTATGGACTTCCCAGCATACGATGCAGCGTGAGTTGGCGACGTGTTTATTGACACTTCCAAGAGCAGTCTTAACGTGTGTGTTGTCTACAACAACGGCAAACAGGTAATGCTTCGGTTCCAGTAAAAGTGTGCTCGTACGGATGAGAGAGGAGTACTGCCAAAAATCAAGACAGGTTTGGAGAGCGCACAATACTGGTACAATAGATGGTAAAATATGCGTCGATCCTCAAAATGGTAAACAATTTTGCTCAGCAGCAAGCAGGTTCACAAATATACCTGCTTCCTGTGTTATTGGGACAGCCGGGCGGCAAGGGATCACTGGACCAAAAGAGATGGCCACCGAGGGAAACCTTGACGCCAGGGGACAGGAACATCGTACGTGAACTACTTGTACAGAGAGAAAACATCATCTCACCTCCACTACACATAAACTGGTTTGATGAACAATTGTGAAGGCCCTGACCCATGATGGTGAATGCTTCCGCTATATTATGCTCAACGTTTCCTGGTCTGGGTGACGAGAAGAGAAAAAAGCTGGGATATTTGTGGCCCACAAATAACGGACAGACTCCTCCGTGATCGCTTTGCTAACAGCAATCACGTGTTCAGAGGTCAAGAGCGTCGGAAATGCTGTTTTCAGATGTAGAAACAGAATTTTCTCTGGGGAACAGGAAAACCGAGAACCACTAACATTGTACAGGAACTGCTAGACAGTTTCATTCTCATGGATGTAGAATGAGTATCAAAGTTGCACTACTTACATCCTCAACTAAGAAAATTTCCGGATAACCTTGGCGATGTAGTGATGAGCCAAGGGTGACGCTTCCATCAGACCTAAAGTTCATGGAAGGACGTTACCAGGACAAGTGGGATAGCAATATGATGGCCGACTATTGTGGGAGCTTGATGAGGGATATTTCCAGACGCTATGCACAGTAGATCGTCTACGAAAAGAAAGTTACTACCATCGTGGGTATGTGTTAACATTAACTAAACCCATTCCTTCTATTAATTCATTTTGTTCCCATATTTGCTTTATTCATAGTTGTATATATTTTAAACATATATCTTTCAAGACATGTCTCATATCATTGCGATTTGTTTCCTCTCCCTTCATATTATCCAATATATATATATATCATATTATAATATATATATATAATATATATTATAATATATATATAATATATATATTAATCTATAATATATATATATATATTAAATATATATATATATATATATATATATATATAAATAAATAATATATATATCCAATAATTGTGATAGCCCTCTTGAACAAGTAATAAATCATAAATTTACAAATCTGTGTTACACACAATATCTCACAAAAGCGATGTGATATGCAAAACCGATTACATTTTGGAATCAGCACATCAATAATCTTGTGAAACCCCGTCCAAGAAATTTCATGTTACCAGTGTTATTGATACAAAGTAATTAAAACAAAAAGTATAATATTCTTACTGTAGCAAACCAATTCACATTATAAAAAATAATTAATGCAAAGTTGAAAGTTCCGATGGATATATTAAACTAAACTTCATTGGAATAAGCTCTAAGGTTAAAATAATGGCAGAGACATAGCAGTTCTCCATTTTCAGGGGAAAACCTATTTCTTGTGGCTTCATAAATATTTCCTCTTGTTCTAAAAATATTCTTCACTTTCACTGATGACAGGTGGAGCTGAAAATATTTTTCATTGCTAGTTTTTCAAATTCATAAAACTATTTCCAGTGTTTTTTCACCAATTGAAGGAATATCATTGTCTTCACTGGTCAAAGTAGGCAACTTATATATTTGTTTATTTCTTGATTTAATTATTCCGGATGTAGCCTTTTACTTTTATGCCCAATAATCACATCTTCAGAAGAATGGGACTTTCATTTCTCTCACTTCTTTTCCTGTATGACGATTTTTGATGCCCCAATTTCTTAAAACAATCATATAAAGTAGTGGAAATGGAACCTCAGCTTCACTTTCGCCTACTCACGCTAAATCATTCGTCAGCAGAAGAGTCAGGAGCTAATTCAACAATGCATTTCTTCCCTGCCTCAACGAACCTATATTTTTACTGATCACTGATTCATGTTGAAAAATTAGCCTGAATCGCAGATCTAAAAAGTAATACGAGCACAAAGAATTTATCACATAGAAATAGAAAAGTCTTTTTTCTACTGATTTTATAAGCTCTCAACGAATGTAATTATTCCACTGAAGCTTTTGCTTTTAATTGCCTATTTTAAAAATAATTATTGCTGAAAATGGAAGGGACTACTTGGGCGACCTGTACTGTCACGTTTTGCTTGTTTTGTGATGTTGTCAGAATGGCTCATAAATGGAATTGCCACGAAACAATCAATAACAATTTTCTGGATTGCATTCAGCAGAGTATATGGATATGGGGAACTTTTTGTTCAAACAATCTTTTAAGCATATCATAAGTCCTGTTCCAGCGTGTAGAAACGTCTTGAATTAATTTATGCTGTTTGACATTCATTCAGCTGCATCTGTAAAGTTTTAAGCTTTGCAGCTGCCGTTGCTGAATGGTGAAAATTAGAGGATATGCTTCTGCAAGTAAATAAAATATCTGTAACAGACTTCTGACATAATATTGAATCGTGAATGCATAGTCGCAACATACATGTGAATAAAACATGAATTGATAGCAAGCCACTCTGCAATTATACCAGCACCATGTTTGGTCCATATCCCGTATCACTAAAGTGATTCTATTTTTCTAGAATATTCGAAGAATGTCAGAGCCCTTAATGGTATCTGACAAATGACACGATTTCGCCATACTGGCCTACAAAATTGGCTTTAATATTTTTAATTTTTTGGGAAAAAATAAGTTTCTATAATTCAATTTTTAAATGAATGACACTTTTCCCCTTATGTTGCGTAATTTATTTGTTTAATAAAGCTCAATACTTCCGGACCCGAATAGTTGGCAAAAATGCCGAATACCGAATATTTCGGCTTTTTGGCCGAAAGGCGATACCTGATACTTACCGAATAATTCGCAACAGTTCCCTAATATATTATATATATATATATATATATAATTATTATATATATAATATATATTTAATATATAATATATATATAATATATATATATATATATATATATATTATATTATATATACTATTATATATATCATTACTATATATATATATATATATATTATATTAATATATATATATATATATGTAATATATATATATATAAAAATATTATATAAATAAACTATATTTATATAATATATATATATATATATATTTATTATTATATATAAAATATAATATATAAATATATAAACTTTAAGCATTTCTTTGTTAAATCATATATATAATAATATATTATTTTTATAATAAATATATATATATATATATATATATATATATATTATATATACTATATATATATTATTATATATATATATATATAGTTGTTATATTATATATATATATATATATATATATATATATATATATATATAATATATATATATATATATATATATATATATATATATATATATAATATAATTATATATATATAATTATATATATATAATAAAAGAGATGCTTGAAGTTTGTTTCAAATTATAAAAATAACTCATCACAATTGGGTCACTTTCAGACTCTGTCCCATCACCTTCAGTGCCTTAATGCTTACAAGTAAGATTCGCTCCAATATTGCACTTTAATTCCTCCAGTATTCTGGTATGGTAGCTTAGTACTTCCCCTCATTTAACCTACGTACCACTCCGAGTTTGAAATAAGGATGCAGAGCTGTTGTCATAAGCAAATCAAAATCATCAAAGATACTGCTGAACCTCGGTTCAAAGCCCTTTTCTTTCCCTTTGTTTGCCTTAGGTTGCTTTAGCAAATAGTTGACTTAAGTTTTTGGCATAGTTAAATTTTCCACCTCTCGTTGTATTTCTCCGATCTTGTCCTTGAGGAGGAAAAGATTAGGCAATAGGACTCCCGCGTACGCATTCTTCTCTTCCTACAACATATCAAGCCTAACAGCCATAGGCGTCATTATTATAGAATTATTATAGAATCGTATAGAGAGTTCCAGCGAGTAGCACTTGGTGTTTTAAGTTTTGTTTCCAAATCCTTAATACTCGCAGCAGTTGTGGTTTTCCTGTTTTGGGAATTACACAATTTCTGTGCTTTGCTAAGTATCTTATTAACTGGATCCTTGGCACCAGAGCAGTTGTAGTTTTTCCTCCTGTTTTGGGCATTCCAAAAATCCCTGTGCTTTGGATAGGTTGGGTCTTAATTACAATGAATCTTGGTACCGAGAGGACAACGAGCGAACATTGGAAACATCCCTTATACCCGTGGCACAACACGGTGAGGAGCGAACGGAGTCGCATGGCAACGGCGCGGGTTACGAAATTCTAGTTCGGAGCCTAGGCTAGAAATTAACCTAGAAATGTTCCCCCTCCCCTTTAAATACTAGCTCGTGAGTGTGAAAAAAAAAAAAAAAAAAAAAAAAAAAAAAAAAAAAAAAAAAAAAAAAAAAAAGGATGTTTAATGTATACGAATTCAACTCGACAATGTTCAGTTAGGCTAAGTGCATCATGTTCTTTTAACAGATTTTCTAGCTGGAGAGGTTTGTCTGCAGAACCTCTGTGCCACTAATTTGCTCCATTTCTTCAAGCGCAACCACTATCTCTGCAATATCGTGCCTGTTCTTTCTTCCCTTCGTCAACCCGTTTTCTGCATGAGCCAGCTACGAAAGAAATTAAATACAGAAACTTAATTTGCACATTACTGTTGTATGCAGCAATCCTGAAGATAAATTTTTTAATCTTAGTTGTTTCCTTATTCATTTGAAGTTATAATTTTTTTCAGCACGTGTTATTAATTTCATTCATACTGATTTTTACTGACCTTATGCCCAATGCCAAATTTGTTGATGTATATCCGTAATATTGTTGGCTAGGACTGTGTGCTGGTCTGAAGAAACAGATATATCTCTCTAATGAGGAAGTGACCAGACTTCTCTCTTGTTCAAAGTATCAAATTAATCCAGTGAACCGTCATTCTCTGAAAACTCCTGTTTGTTGTCCCAATCCCCAGCTGTCCTGCGGTTGTGGTCCACATACACTGACCTTATTAATGTGGTAATCAAGCCTTCCTTATTATGCATCGACTCAAGATCCCTCATCAACTTTTCTGCTGGAGGGTAGTAAAAATCTAAAGAGTTCAGGGTAGGCAGGAATTCGACAAAGAACTCTGACTCCACAATGAATTGGCCAAATGTTATGTAGCAGAAATCTAGAAGCAAAAATTAATTTGATGAGAAATGATATTTAATGACAAATGAAACTTGGTATTTTAAATTCGAACATTTTTGTATGGACTGTTTATGTTAGTTTTTTAATCTGTTAATTGTGACAACATTTATTGTAACCTGTAGTTTAAAATAAAACACTTACCGTATTTATAAAAAAGCAACTCAAGAGCTCTCTTCTGTTAAAATAATTTTCCCGACATTAGACGAGAATGATGGTTTGGGACCGTGGCCTTTTGCTGGTGCTACTGTCTGTTGAGGCAAGCTCCGGCCCTCGCTTTGACCCCTTTCAATTGCATATCACAGCATTGAAGGACTCTAAGGAACTAAGTAA
>JABUQX010040199.1:0-2500 GCA_015478945.1 Trachelipus rathkii
CTCTTAGATGGAAATATTATAAAATCAATTATCTTTTCTAAAATATCAATATCTGATAGGATTATCCTCAAACGGACTATTACCTAATTTTTTATATTTATGTGTAAATGTGTGCATAAATTATAGGACTTTTTTTTTTAATATCGATTGCATGCATTCGAACACATTCGGTAAAGCAAAAGCCTAAAAATAAAATTGTATTGTAGTGTCAAATTTAGAAACAAATACGAAAAACGTCATTGCCTGCTTATCTAGGATTTGGCATATATATACATATATATATACCACCTATATATATATATATATATATATATACTACACTACTCTCTCTATATATGTATATGCTGCCATATATACACTGCTACTATATGCTATATATGTATATATGTATATACATACTTATATATATATATATATATACCTACTACCTGCCACCCTATACTATATATATATATATACCTATATATATTATATATACAGTTATTTTTATATGTTTCACTGTTATTTCTTACAAAAAAAATAACACAACCTCTCCCCCCGTAAAATGGGAATAAACTGACTTTTTTGTCTTTGACTCTCTATATACAAGTAAAAGAAGGACATTCCATGGACAAATCTAGCAACCCTATAAAATTTGAACCGTAATTTTATATGAGAAAAACTTCCAAGTTGATGAAATAATAGAAGCCAAACTGGCAACATTATAAAAAGTACTATAGGAATTTTGAATTCTTTATTTTCGTATGTTGCTATATTTGTCTTTTTTTAAGAAATTATAAAATTGGCTTATTTTAGGGCCGCAAAAGTAGAGCCCAAATTTTATTTAATTGAATATATTAAAAATAAATATCGTACGCACAATTTGCAGTTGGAAAAAGGATTCCTTTGTTATTTTCTTAATTGATTACTAATTTTTTATGTACTAAATTGTTAAAAAAAAAACTCAGATCACTTTACTTTGACAAAAATTTCATATTTCTATCAACATCCTATGCCTGGCATTTTTAATTTGGAGGGGCTGCAGCCCAATAGCCCATAAAGACGAGCCGCCACTGGATACAGATATGTGGGAGGTACAAAGAAGAGACACACGAGATGGTGGAACGAGGTGGTGGAGGAGGCGGTGAAGATAAAAACCATAAAAATGAGAAGATGGTTAAAAAGGAGAACGGTTCAATCAAGGCAAGAATATGTAGAGGCCAGAAATAGGGCAGAAATAGTGAAAAGAAATGCAAAGAAAGAGGCAGCCAGGAAGATGGCAGAGGAGCTAGCAGAAGATGCAGCAGGTAATAAGAAGAAGATATTTAAGATGGCAAGAACATATAGAACACAGAAGAAAAGACAAAGTAATATTAAGAATAAAGAGGGAGAAACCCTGGTGGAACCAGAGGAAATAAATAATAGATGGACGGAATATTTTGATGAGCTGCTAAATGAAGGAGAGGAGGAGGAGGAGATTGGAGGAGGAGGGGTGTTGGAGAGAGATGATGAGGAGGATGCGGAGGATGAAATTACTAGAGAAGAACTAGAGGAAGCCATAAAGAAAATGAAAAATGATAAAGCTCCCGGAGAAGATGGAATAGCAGTTGAGTTGATTAAGGAGGGCGGAAACGTGTTGAGAGAGAAGGTATTGGAGCTTCTAAATGAGTGTTGGAGAAGGAAAGAGGTCCCAGAGAGCTGGGGGAAAACTATTATTATTCCAATATATAAGCAGAAAGGAGACTCTGGAGAGTGCAAAAATTACAGAGGGATCTCTTTGATAGACCATATGGCAAAAATATATGAAAGAGTGTTGGAGAAAAGACTGAGAGAGATCATCGAACCACAACTGGGAGAGGAACAGCATGGATACAGGAAGGGCAGGAGTACGACAGACCTTATGTTCACATTGAGACAGATTGGAGAGAAGATTTACGAGTACAACAGGAGGATCTATGTAGTGTTTATGGATTTAAGGAAAGCTTTTGACACGGTACCTAGGAATGGATTATGGAGGGTGTTAGAAGAAAATTATGGAGTGGGAAGAGGATTGTGTGATGCACTGAAGAGTATCTACAAAGTGGCTAAGTGCAATGTGAGAACAGGGTATAAAAATGAAAAATGGTTTGAGGTGGCGAAGGGGGTGAAACAGGGAAGCGTATTGTCGCCCTTATTGTTCATAGCTTATATTGATAAAGTCATTGAAGAGGTTAAAGAGGAGGTGGGGGAAATGGAGGGAGATATTATGGAATATGGATGATTTGGCAGGTGTGGGTGAAAGTAGAAGGAATGAAAGAATTATTAGATGTTTCGCGGAAAAACTTGGAGCTAAGGGGCTACAAATGAACACTGAGAAAACTGAAGTGATGATGGTGAGCAGAGAGGGGGAGGAAGGTTGGGAGATCATGGTAAATGGGGAGCTTGAAAGAAAGTTAAAGAGGAATTAATGCCTGGGTGGAATATATATAGAAAATCACGCATAGGATAACAGAGTGGGAAGAAGCAGCAAAGAACAATGTGG
>JABUQX010040199.1:7500-17493 GCA_015478945.1 Trachelipus rathkii
TATATATATTATATAGCATATATATAACATATATCTTTATACTATATTTCATATTTCACTAGTCATATAAAAGTTACTACGCCCTTTAAGCCACTTGGGATGATCTTATGGATGGATCCAGATCTTCCACAAGCAACAAAGAAAATTTAAGAGAATAAATAACAGTCAAAGATAAATAAGTGATCAAAGATATCTGATAACTACTTTATATCAAAATTCATATGTTAGCAGTACTGGAGTCAAAACAAATGATTAATATAAATATGGGTTCAGTCTTAAGATATATGGATACCACTAAACGGTTGTTATAGACCATAGGTAGGAAATTGACGACCGCGAATGGGGTCCAATTGAGATAATCAATGAATATAATTGAACAGGCAGCTTTGGCCGGGGTATGGCGACAGTTTGCAGATGGGAGGAAGATCAGTGACATCCGTGGCTGGCGTTGATATTGGTGGCGTGGGGTGTGCAAATATCTCCTCAAAACCAACGCATTGCGTCGGTGAGAAGACCACTCTGTGTTCGACTTTGGCTACAAGTTTTGCCTCCTGATTACTGGCCAGCACTCCTGCCACTAAGACCGGAAGTCCTGTCGGAGAGGAGGATAATAATAATCAGTTGATGGAAGGTGACCTTGTCGAGAATGGCATCAGGGAGGTATACCTAGAACAGCTACGAAAGAGGAGGTGACCATTCTGGCTTCTCTATCAGAATTTACAATTTTGCCGATTACCTAGTGGAGGATCAACATAATGTAATTTTGTTTCTCTTTGTAAAGAGTGGAACAATAAAGAAGAAATTGTTGTACAGCGTATGCCATTGTGTTTTTAGAATAGAGGGCTTTAAGCGCCTGGAGGGTGCTAAAGCGAATCTGAATATAAATGACATAGAAGTGGTCTTGGTTAAGGAATAAAATTCGAGAGAGGGCAATCATTATAGCCATTAATTGTGCTATAAAAATTGAAGCAAAGAGAGCAGCAGACGCACCCACTGTCCCATGTTTTAGTGCCGTCAGTAAACACTGCAGTAGATCCACTGTGAACTGCAGAATGAAACAAAAACGATGCCTTTAACAAGGCAGCGGAGTGGCTAGATTTAGAGAGAGAGGTTAAGAACAGGCAGATGGTGAGAGCGGGAAATAGCCAAGGTGTATACATTTTTTCAAAGGAGAAAAGGTAGCACCTGTTGCAGGGATGTTGAGGAAGTTAAGAATGTGTGCAAACTGTGTCTTGCAAATGGTCAATAAGGAGGATTCTGAATTATCTCTCAAAGTCAGTGTCAAAACAGACGATATTGAGGTTTGAGACGGATATAACTTGGGCACATCTGATGTATTCCCTTCGAAAGTGGCATCATATTGGATTCAACTTCAATGCATCGGCGTTCATCTACCTCTCTGAAAAAAAGATAGAAACTGTTGTGGAGCAAGAGGATTGAAAGATACAGACTATTAATTCAAAAATGAGGGGAAAGAAAGAAGACTGAAAGATTACTAGTGCACTAGCAAATGCACCAGCACATACTAGTGCTGGGGCTGGAGGGATGCACAAAGTCCCCCTAGTATTGGTTCTTATTACTTTGCCATGCTTCTAGGTTGTATACCAAGACTCAAGAGTATATAACACCACTGTAAATCATTATAGGATATATATATATATATATATATATATATATATATATATATATATATATATATATATATATATATATATATATATATATATATATATATATATATATATATATATATATATATAATATATATATATATATATATATATATATATATATATATATATATATATATATATATATATATATATATATATATATATATATATATAAATATACTATATATATATACATATATATAGATATTTTCATATATATAAGAAACAGATATATATATATATATATATATATATATATATATATATATATATATATATATATATATATATATATATATATATATATATATATATATATATATATATATATATATATATATATATATATATATATATATGAGCATATATGCGCTGTGGTCTTAGTCATGTGTCAATGTCGAACAAACTGCATGAGAACAGGAATACATTGCTGATAACTGGTCAATTTTAGTGCGATGTAAAAAAAAAAAAAAAATCTCAAAAACTACAATAGCTACATGAAAACTGAATACATTTTTGAGATCTGGTCCAAAGTTTGCCCTGGAAATGTAAAAAAATAAAAAGGTATCAGCAACAATTTTAAGAATTATAGTACCATCTGAAGACAACTTCTTAAAGATCTTTTTTTATTGGTCGTTCAAATAATGTATGGACTTGCTAGTAAATTATTGAATCTTTTTTACTAAAGAATACCCAAGTATACCATAACGATGCAGGGGTCACGGGGTTCTCTCGGCATTCCGGGAACTTTACAGGGTGGGGACTAATTCCCCCCTCCAGGGAGGGTCTCCGGAACCCCCGCTCTTTGGTATTTAGGTGTCGCGGGGTTCCTCACATAACCCTCCCTACGGAATTTATGGAAAACATCCCCTCCCTGTATGTTCCCGTCATCGAAGCCCCTACATTGCGTGTAATGAATTACAAATAACCTTATATATATATATATATATATATATATATATATATATATATATATATATATATATATATATATATATATATATACTTTTTATATATATATATATATATATATATATATATACCTCTTATATATATATACTATGTCCCTTGTAAAAAAAAAAAATAATATTATTATTTTATTTATTTATTTATTTATTTATTTATTTTCTAACTAAAATTTTACAAGGATTCCAAAATGTATTCTTCGCTGTAGCTATTGTGGTTTTTGAGATTTTTTTTTTTTTTTTTTTTTTACAGTTTTCAATAATTATAGATTGTCTATTCCTTTTCATGTATGTTGTAGTTTGAGATATGAGTACTGACCACAAATAAATCTATACCATATATATATATATATATATATACCTGTTTAATGTACACTTATCTTATTCTATATATATATATCTCTATATATCTTATCTATATATCTTCTTTCTTTATATTATAGATGTGATCCTTTGTTGAAAATGTTTATTATATCATGAAGAATTCTTTATAGTCAATCTTTATATTCTATAATAGTATCTCTATACATCTTACTCACTCTCTTCACCTAAATACTATAAACTCTATGATTACTCTGGTAACTCTTTATTTCAATGCTGTTGGAAATGCTTAGACCAATAGTTCTTATTATGATTACTATTATTCTTATGTAAACAGTTGTTTTAGTTTTTATTGTGTAACATTATTGTTTTCTTTGATTAAACTATTATCATCAATGTTATAGCTACTTAGATAACGGTACGCATGTATTTACAGAATTTATGTTTACATAGACATCTATCAAGATAACCGGTTCCCGTATCTAGTTCCTTCAACGCATTGCAGATTAACTTTACATTCAAGGCTCACCATTTGGTCGAGAAGAGAAAAGGTACCCCTGGTTATGCTATGCGAATCGCCTCATTTAGGATCAATCACAACAGGCTTTTCATCTTAAACAAAAGGTTAGATACATTTTCCCATATCTAAAAACTAATAACATGTTTATGTATAAAGCTGTTATAGTTACACACACATATATAAATTACGTTTTAACCTTTTTTATTCATGAAAATTTATTATCGGTAGATATAACAAAAAAAAATTAAAAGTAAAAAAAGATAATAAAAATTTATGCATTCTTCTAACGTCATCAGAAAGCGCAATCTGATTGCCCTATAAGTGGTTGTGATATTAAGCACGTGTGCGTGATCGCGGGTAAAAAAGATACCAATACTTAAAAAAAGACCCTGTTTTGAGACTGGGAGAGTATTCTTTCAGGGAAACAAAAGTAGGGCTTCAAAAGGTGTTTAATTTAATTAATTGAGCATCACTTGGGAAAATAATGAAACAAAATAATACCAGGTTTAACTTCATACTTTAGATGAAACATTCAAAGAAGAAATTCTTTAATTATAGTAAAATACTGTCTAACACTTAGATTTTTTCTTTTTTACTGTAAAGGCTACCACTCACCAATGTTTTAAAAAAGTTATGTAGCATGTTAGTATGTCTTATATTTCTTTTTTTTCTTAATATAAGACTGTAGAGCGAAACACAGTCAAGGTGTAATAGTTTAAATATTTATCTATAAGTTTTAGGCATAACGTTTCTAATCTTATAAAATACATTTTCATCTAGAAGAAGATTACAACGAATAACGGTAAAATCTCTACATTACTAAGTGATTATAAATTATTATTATTATATTATTGTTATGATTATTAATTATTAATTATTATTATTATTATTATTATTATTATTATTATTATTATTATTATTATTATTATTATTATTAAACTATTATTTATTATTATTATTATTATATTATTATATTATTATGTACTATTATTATTATTATTATTTATTATTATCTATTATATATTCATTATTGTTATTGGGAATATTAATTATTATATATTATATATATTTTATTATTATTATATATTATATTTTATTATATTATTATTATTATTATTAAATGTGAATCACTATTTTTATTATTTTACTATTAATTTATTCTATATTAATTATTATTATTATTATTATATTACTGTAAAGTTTTCTTAACGATATATGGTTAAAATTTGGAATATATATATTATTATTATTATTATACTAATAATTATTATTATTATTATTTATTTATATTATTATTATATTATTATTATATTATTATTATATTATATTATTGTATTATATTATATTATTATTATATTGTTATATATTTATTATTAATTATTATATTATTTATTATTATTATTATTTAATTATTATTATTATTATTTATGTTTATTTGTGTGACTCCTCGGATACTCAGAACTTATATCGAAACATGTTTTTGCTATAAACGTCATCCACTCGCAGATGAATATATATATATATATATATAATATATATATATAATTATCTATAATATAATATATATTAAATATTATAGAATTATATAATATATATATATAATATTAAGTTATAATATATATATTTATTATATAAGTACATTATCCGCACAAAAATATATACATAAATCATTTTCCCAAATAAAATCCATCTTTCAACATAGATATCATACCATTGAGTCTCGAGAAAAATCCATCAATTTAAAAGATCAACGTCGCAGTTTGTAGACGCCTGTAATTGGGGGGGGGGGGCGAGTTCAATTGATTCCTTTAAACGACGCTTTGACTATTCTTTCTCTTTTGCTAATAAATTTTAAATTTGGCTTCCTTGGGGAAAGGGAGATCTAGATAAAGTATTCTGAAACTTGTGAATTTATTTTTTATTCTATATGTAAATCTTGTTACGTGCAGAGTGTAAGTATATATATAATATAATATATAATATATATATAGATACATATATATAATATATAATAATAAGTATATATATATATATAATATATCTATATATATATAATACATTATTTAGATATATATATATACATTGGAATGGGTAAATATGAGCAGGGAGGGTTCGAATTAACTAAATTGAAATTTTATTTCGCAATTGGGCTGTATCGTCATACACTAGTTTCTGTGAAGCCCCTGAAAAATGGGTAATGCGATCTGGGAAGTATCCCTTCATCTGACAACAACGTTTTCAATTAGGTCGAAAACAAAATCTTGCAAAAATTTTAAAGTTACCTATTGTTGACAAAATTAAAAATTGCTGTAAAATGTATCAGATTCTTAATGAAACACAAGAATGATATAACCAATTGAAAGCTTAGTTTTGGTATTTTCCATTAAACATTAAACCATATTGGTTCCAGGCAAGCGTTTCAGCAATGGATAATTTTATTTAAAATGTTTTGTATGGTATTATGAGCCTAAAAAGTTAGGTCTGGAATATTCATAAAAACATGTGCTTTCAATTAACACAAAAAAGTGGCTTCAATCATAAGAATTCTTAAACATATATAAATAATATAGAGAATATTTTATTATATTATCTCAAACTTCAAAGTCTAATTTATTTTTTCATTTCTATTTTTAAATCATATTTGTTCAAGTTTCCAGAGAGAAATGACGATGACCAAACCTTTCCAAAATCGTATTTAATGAATCTTATTCTATGTTCCAAGCAAGCGAAAAAGTTGTTCAACAGCGTTAAATTTTTAAAATTTCAAATCATTTGGGCATTGCTCATATATACCTTACCCTCTCACCATCCTAATACCAGCATTTCGGCACAACAAATATGGATTATTGGGCATGGTCTTAATTATAATTTGCGTGTTACAAAAATTCGATAAACTATATTTATTTCAATTTTGAAGGCTTAGTACTAGATGGTTGCTAGAGGATAAAGGACGATACCTCTTAGGAAATGACATGAAATTCTGTACAATTAATGGATTTGACAATTTCTGACCCTTGGAATAGAAGAATAAAATTAAGGACAAACCTGCATTAATGACGAGCCAAACCACACCACCGAGGAATAAAATAAGAGAAGCCTTGGGCTTAATTAAAACCAAGATTCGGACATTGATGAGGGAATAAACGATCATATATTATTTTGACAAAGAGATATTATCTGAGGAAATGTCGATTGAAGGAATGGTGATGGTAGTAATAACGATAATATTAATAACACCTACTCCTTGATTAAGGCTCTGCCCGTGAGGTGTGAATCTGAAAAAAAAAAAAAAAAGACTAGTGAATAAAAAAAAGGGGCTGGGAATATTCATAAAGTAATATTTGCAGAACCTAACTATACCATATTCATAATGATATAGTATATATAGTATATATAATATACTATATATAATATATAGTATAATATATATTAAATATATATATATATAATATAATATAAAATAATACTTAATATTATTATAAACTACCCTTTTTACGCTTTAATTCCTTTTCAAAGGTAAAACGGGGGACACCGGAAATCCTATCTTAACCGGGCTATCCAACCAGCGCTCATCAACGTGTTCGCAAGTCAAGTTTAATTTATTTATATATATATATAATATAATATATTATATATATTATATATATATATATATATAATATATATATATATAGATTATATATATATATATATTATATATATACTATATAATAATCAGACCAAATATCAGAGGAACCGATTTGTCCTTTTAAAATCGGATGTGTTATCTATCTATCATCAATAATCTTCATTATTATATGACTTGATATATATCTTTTCATTCATCGGAAGTTCATCCATGAAGTTGACAGGCCTTCAACGCTAACGAGCATTTTTGAGAGACTAATCGGAGCATATATGCAAAAAAAAAACTATAAAATACAAAAGTTTTAAAAGAAAATTGTCGTTTCAGAAAGGGGGTGAAACTTATTTTTTTAACGTGAAGTAGAACTATTTGACGATATTCCTAAACCGCATTTGCACAAGCCTACAACACACATACCAACAACACACACAAAACACCACACACACACACACACACATCACACTACACCACACCTACACACACACACAACACACCTACACACACACACACACACTATATATATATATATATATTTATATAAATTATATATATTATATATTAATATTAATATAATATATAATATATATATAATATA
This sequence comes from Trachelipus rathkii, assembly GCA_015478945.1. Classification (NCBI taxonomy): domain Eukaryota; kingdom Metazoa; phylum Arthropoda; class Malacostraca; order Isopoda; family Trachelipodidae; genus Trachelipus; species Trachelipus rathkii. The sequence goes on from JABUQX010040199.1 coordinate 15,200, forward strand.
ATATATATATATATAATATTAATATTATATATATATATATAATATATACATATATTATATATATAATATAAATATATATATATATATTATTATATAATATATATATATATATATATTATATATATATATAGTATATATATTATCTAATAACAGTTCACCGCCACAACCTCACCACAGAGAAATAAAACCACATCTTTCTTTAATACTATATATATAAAATTATTCTATACGTCGATATATTTCAATATAATCGATAAATAATGTTATTATAATATTCTTAAAAAGAAAACATATGTTTAGGATATGGGGATTCACCTCCATCTCCACGTCTCATAACCTCAATATCCTTGCAAAGTAATTATGTTCCAAATATTTTAAGTTAGCAAATTTTTCTTTATTAATAAGAGCAAACGAGGAGGGCAAAGCGAAACTCTCAATTCCCATATATATATAATAATATACTATACTATATATGATATATATTATATATATATATTATTATTATATATAATATTAAATTATTATTATATATATATTATATATATATAATATATATATTATAATATATAAAATAATATATATATATAAGAGATAGATAGATAGATATTTTTAATTAATTTTTATTTATTTATTTAATTATTTTTTATTTATTTGTTCATTTATTTATTTATAATGACCAGTTTCTCCGCTTAAATAAACTATGTATATATAAATTATTTAATTAGTTCGATCTGTAAGAACGATGCATTTCGACATAGGTGACACTCGCTATAGAAAAAGTTCATAAGAAACGAGGTTTGATTAATTATGTTAAAAGTACCAAATATTGAAAGAAGAGTTTAAGAATTTCCTCCTTTGGCAAAATCTATTTGTGATATTAGAACATTTTAATGAATGGGTGTCCTAATATTTATTTGGGTGACTTTATGTATAACGTTTGACATTGACACGTTTGCATATAATATAACTTATTTAAAATGTTTTTTTTTTTAATTTAAAGTGGAATGAAAGGGATGCGAAGCTGAAGCAGGATATCTTTAACATAAAGGAGTTGGAGTCGAGGATATTTAAAATGACAGAGCAGAAGCTGTAACCTGAAAAAAGGAAGAAATGTACATTCTCCGCAATCCTGGTTTTAAGGAAAGAAAATTCATCAGAAAAGTTGCTTGCATCTCACGGGCATTGCCCTGTTGAAGGAGGAAAACTCTCTAAGAAATTGCTTTTTAAAATTCGCACAAGGGATCGGATCGATCCCTGGACTTTCACCACGATTTGAACTTGCACTTTTCTTAATGAGCATTCGATCGATATTCTAAGACCTGAAATGTGACTCAAAATTAACAAACCAAACTTGATAAATTCATAACGGTTTGTAACCGCTGTGAGTGGTAAATATACATAATCTGAAAGAAAAGATTGTGGTAATTTGGTCTTTGTCACCGATTCTTTTGATAAATCACGTCTTTTTTATTTTTTAAGGTTATAATTATCGCTATTGCATGCATTGTTTATTATTTAAGGGGCACTGGCATTAAAACACTAATAAATGTAAAAATAATTTTCAAGACAAAAATGCTAATTATTTTAGCCATAAAATATGAAACTTTAAGATATTTCTTTTAGGACGACTAACAGCGCTTTAAAAATTCAATCCTGTCGAAAGCGAGCTTCGTTACATCTATTAATTATCTCCATTTCACTAGTATGTAATCCGGCTGCATAGTACGGAGTTGATAAACTTAATTTCACAATAAGCTAAATGCGTACCGCAAATTCTTATGCAGCCCATTTTGAATACGTTTACTAACGTCCACTTAGCATGATGCAGCTTCATTATTTGTTGAAGCGTCACTAGGGTTCAAAATTCTCTGAAATTAAAATAGTGATAAATCGTTTCACATGTAGAGTAAAAACAAACTTTGATGTTTACCTAATGCCCTAATATACAGTCATACGCTGCAAAACCTAGTATATAATATATATATATATATATTAGTTATTATATAATACTATATAAATAACTAATATATATATAGATTATAATATAATATATATATATATATAAATATATATTTATTATTATTACTGTAATCATTATATTATTATTATTATATTAATTATTATTATTATCATATTATTATATTATTATTGATTATTATTATTATTTTATTTATTATTTATTTTATATATTGAATTATTATTAATGATTAATTGTGCATTTTAGCAAATTTTGAAATAGGTTTCTTGTTGGGGAGCGTCATTTAACTTAGTATAAATAAGATGCAAGTCGTCTC
>JABUQX010040200.1:0-12500 GCA_015478945.1 Trachelipus rathkii
AAAGAAAAGAAAATTTTTAAGTTGGTGGGGGAGGTCTTGGAGGTGGATGACCTCTACCTGCAGGAAAAGTTTGTTTAGGAGGTAAAATATATTCTCTTTGTCCTCTCATGATAGTAGCAGGTTGTTGTCTGTTTCGTAATTGCATGGGGTGTGGGATGTCAGGATTTCTAAATGTTAAGGAAGGTCTGTAGGATGGATCATTCACCCTGGTGTCTGGAGGGGTGGGGGAGATATTTCTGCTAAAGTAGGGGGTTGTGGTTGGACTGTTTCTTGGGAAGGAGCTCTAAAGGGTAAGGTTGGATGTTCGTCTAAGGAAAATCTAGGAAGGAGAGGTGGTGATGGTGATGTAGGTCTTTGTAAAGGTGGTAATTTTGGAGAGGATAGTAGGATTTGGAAACTTTTTCCTAAGGTGATCTTATATGTGGCATGGGAGGAATGCTTATGGAAGCTGGGTTCTTCCGGTGGTATTGTTGTCTTTGAGCAAAGGAGGTCTGTATGGTGTTGGAGAAATTTGTTCTGGGGATGCAGTTTCTTCATGTGGGAATAACTGTCTTTGTTGTAAATTTTGTCGGTGTAGGGAAGGTATGTGTAAAGGAGTTGTTGGTGTAGTTGGTGGTTGACTTTGTGGTCGTTGTTGGGTTTGTGCTGGGAATATTGTGTTTCATATATTGGGTAAAGTATGTGGTATTTTTTGTATGGGTTGTTGGGGAATTGTAATTTGTTGAATTTGTTTTGGAGGAGGTGTTGTTTTTGTATGTAGGTCGCCGTGGGGTTGTTGTTGGGGAAGGGGTTGGAAATTATTTGTAACTTTAGATATTTTTACGTTATCCCTGTGGACAATAAAAGATTTGGAGGAATTTAAACATTGGAGTAACAGTTTGTTATAAGGAACAAACTGTAGGATTCTATAAGGACCTGTCCATTTCTGGGCAAGTTTGGGGGTTTGTTTAGGCTTTAAGACGTTCAAGATGTGAACTAAATCGCCTATTTTCATTTGGATAGTACAAGATTTAGGTAGTTGTTTGGATTTGCTTTTCTGTTTCTGTGTGTAAATGTTCACGAGCTTGGTCTCTAATTAAGTGGGCTCGCTCGGCTATTTCATCAACATAATCATTTATGTACTTACGGGGTGGTTGTGTAGAAGTAAAAGGGGAGGAATAGTTTGGAAGGTCCCAAGGAAGTCGTTTGTTGTAAGTGTAAAGGAGGAAGTGTGGGGAAGTACCGATGGCGGAATGGTAAGTTGAATTTATGGCAGTTTGTGTGAATGGAATGTATTGACCCCAGTCATTATGATTGGTGTTGACATAGTGTCGTAGATAATTGCTTATCTTATGATTTTCCTTTTCAACCAATGCATTACTCTGGGCGTGTCGCACAACTATGTTAACTGCCTTTATTCGCCATTGGGCACATATCTCTTTAAAAAGTTGGGAGGTTAGTTCCGGTGCCCGATCGGAAATAATTACCTCTGGAGTAGAATGGCGACAGATTATTCTCTCTAGGATAGCCTGTGCAATGTCTTTGGTAGTATGTTGTTTTAGGGGGACAAGTTCAACATACCTAGTAAGAGAGTCTTTCATGCAAAGGATATATTTACATTGTGTAATTTTGCATTGTGGTAAAGGTCCTAAAATGTCTAGGTGGACTCTGGAAAAAGGTTCATAGGGGAGGGGGTATGCTTTTATGGGGGCGTTTTTGGGAGTATTTCCCTTAATGTTTTGGCAGGAAGGACATGTAGTACAATAATCATTTGTAAGTGTATGTAATTTGGGGAAAATGTAACGTTCTCGAATTCTAAATTCGGTTCTCTGCGTTCCGCAGTGTCCCGCTGCTAAGGAGGCATGGGAGTGTTCGATGACGGAATGGATTAATGTGTCTGGTACTTGGATAAGGAAACGTCCAGACTGTGTTGCATAATGCAAAATGTCATCGATTAAAACATGGGGGTAAGTGTCAGCAAGAGTGTCTTGTTCGGAAAGAGGTTTGTTATGAGAAATGATGGGTTTTGCATATTCATAGAGGGTTTTAAGGCGTTTACATGTCTTTTGTTCATTTACAATATTTTCTTTAGTCAAAGGGATAGTTCCAGTAAGAAGTACGGTATTTTGTGCAAAAGAATAAGAACAAGGAGGAGGAGGATTTCTACTTAAATAGTCCGGAATAATATTTAGTTTGCCTTGTTTGTAAATAATTGTTGGATTAAAGTGGGCTATGAATAAATTCCATCTTTCTAAACGTCCTGTAAGTTGTTTATGACGTATGAGGTGAATCAATGGTTGGTTATCCGTAATAATTGTAAGCGGATAACCGAATACCGTATTTTTGAACTTTTGCAAAGCAAAGACTATGGCCAATGCTTCTTGTTCGATAGTTTTATAGTTAGCTTCGGATTTGTTTAGTGCTCTGGAAATGAAGGATAATGGCTTTTCTTTGCCATTCTCGTCTAATTGGTATAGGACAGCACCGAGCCCTAGGTTAGAGGCATCAGTGTTGATATAAAATTCCTTGGAGTAATCAGGGAATCTTAATTGGGGTTGGAGTAACAACTTATCTTTTAAGATAAGAAAAGCTCTTTGTTGCTCCGGTCCCCAGAAAAATGTTGCATTCTTTTGTAGTAATTTTGTTATAGGTTTGGCAAGGACGGAGTAGGAGTCGATCAAGTGATTAAAGTAGTTCAGGAAACCAAGCAAAGATCTGGTTTCTGCTACGTTAGTAGGAGGTTTGAATGTAGTAAGAGTCTGGAGTTTTATGGGGTCAGGTGAGATTCCGTCTTGGGAAATTTTAAAACCCAGAAAAAGGAGACTGTTTCGAAGAAACTTACATTTAGCAAGTTTGATCTTCATCTTATTTTTTCTAAAAGATTGGAAAACCTTTTCTAAGTTACCGAAATGTTCTTTTAATGTTTCCCCAAGTATTAAGACATCGTCCAAGAAGACTCTGCATGCGTCCCCTAGGAGGTGAGGGACAACACCATTTCCATTGTCCTTGCGAACACTGGGGGTGCGTTGGACAAACCAAAATTGAGTCTTGTAGGTGCATACTGACCTCGCGGAGTGCGGAAGGCTAGTAGCGGTTGTGTCTCTTCCTCGATTTCCAGACAATGGTAAGCGTCGAGAAGATCGAGACTGCTGAAAATTTTGGATTTTCCCAGCGTAGAGAGGATGTCAGCAATACAAGGCAGGGGGAAGCGGTCTAACACCGTATGTGCGTTAATGTGCCTGTAATCGGCCACAATTCTTGGAGTTGAGGAGTTTTTCTTTGGAATGACGAGCAGAGGGCTCGAATGGGGACTACTGATTGGACGGATGTACCCTTTTTGTTGGGCGGACTTGACCCAATCGTCTATCTGGGTCAAGTATTTATGGGGGAGGCGGTACTGTGGTCGGTACAGTACCTTTGGAGCGTTTTCTTTAAGTTGTATGGAAAATTTAGTTAAAGGACAAATGGGGACTTCATCATCTTCTAAGGCTATTACATCTCTGTAAGTCATCAACAGATCAATTAACTTTTCTAACTGATCTGGATCTTGTAATGTGGTACAGCAATCTTCATTATTTTTGAAAGATTCCTGGACGAGTTTTTTGAAAGTATTTCTAAGTTGAGTTGGAGTTAAGCCTTTGGAAGAAGTTGCCAAATTTACATTGGACGTTTGGAGGGGTTCGTCAAGAACTATGATAGGATTAGCCCTGGTTAGGACAGTATTTTGAGGAAGGAATTGTGAAGAAGCGCTCATATTTATTATGTCCAGGAGAACTTGGCCGTCGGAGGCCGAACTCAGTACACTACCAGCAAAAAGAAAGTTGCTGATATAAGTGTTCTCTGTGGACAGGATAAAATTGTCAGGAGGAGTAGTATGAGCAGGGGAAGAAGCTTTAACAGAAAGAGTGTATTTAGAATAAGGAGCTATTTCTGTGTCTTCTAAAGTAGATAAATTATAGGAAACGTCAGTATCAATTAAAAGATTGTTAGGAGTAGAAATGTCGTCGGAGTAGAGGGGCATAGTCTCTGTATGGTTTACCTCTGTATGTTTAGCATGTATGCTGGGGGATTTCTTTTTGGTAGGGTATTGGTGGGTAAGTAAGTGGTATGGGGATAGTAAGGTTATTTGTTGTTACTTCAATTGTATTTTGTTTTGTTTGTAAGTTTATTCTTGGATTATTTAGGAAATTTGTACCTAGTAAGAAAGGTGTACTAAAACCACAAAGATTGTCACATATGACTATGAAGTTAACTGGTATGGTTTCCCCGTGTAAAGTCAAGTCAAAAATAATTGTACCCATTTGGTAAAATTCTGAACCCGTGATAGAACGTAATGTAATTTCTGTGGTTTTAATGGTATGGTTATGTTAAATGTCTCTTCCATTTCGCAAATGAAAGAGTACGGCATGAGGCTACTGTTACTCACCTGATCTAAAATCAAGTTCCTCTGTCTTCTAATATGTATGTTTTTGTAAATTTATATTAGCTTTTAAAATGTACGCGGGTCCTATTAGCGGATTAGCTTTGTGGGCATTATTTAATAGGATTTGGCTATCATTAGTAAAAGCGGAAGATAAAGTAATATCTTGAGATGGAATTAGTAGAGGTTGAGAACTTTGATAGGAAGGACTAGTAATAGTGGTAGCAGCAGTAGTAGTAGGAGGAGGAGGAGTAAGGAGGAATGGTATCTCATGGACAGAGTTTAAGTTCGTTACCGGAGTTGGGGGCATGTTATAATTTGGAGTAATTTTATCATCGTTCGTTATAATCGCGGATGCCGGTTTTTGCATCAAGTTCGAAAGGAGTGCGCTATTTGATACTGGTTTAGCGGATGCTGTTATTATCGTACTACTTGGGTTAGGTCTTTCATGCATTGTAGCAAGAGAGGCTTTTAAAGGATCCATAGGGTTAGAAAAATTCATGCTGTCTGTCACCGAAGTAGAGTGTGTAGTAGAGACAGTATAAGGATCGAAAAAGGTAAGTAGATCTGCAGTAAGCATAGAATCGGAAGGTATTGTATCCTGCACCGGGTGCATAGGTTCCTTAGGTATATTTATAGGATCAAAAAGGTTTAGTAGGTCAGCAGTAGGCGTAGGATTGTTAGGATTCGATGTATAACTACTAATGTTAGGCATAGGTTGAGGGTTAGGCATAGTACTTTGGAAGCTGTTAGGCATAGGAATATGATTAGGCATAGTATTTTCAAAATGGTTAGGTATAGTACTTTGGAAATTGTTAGGCGTAGGTATAGCAGTTTGGAAGCTGTTAGGCGTAGTTAAAGCATTTTGAAGATTGTTAGGCGCAGTTATAGTATTTTGGAAGTTGTTAGGCCTAGTTACCGTAGTAAGCATAGAGTGAGGCATAGTGTTAGGAGTAGCTATAGTAGTAAGCATAGAGTTAGGCATAGTGTTAGGAGTAGGTATGGTAGCGAACATAGCGTTAGGCATAGTGGTAGGAGTAGGTATAGTGGTAAACATAGTGTTAGGACTAGTGGTAGGAGTAGGTAGGATGTTAGGTATAAGGTTAGGAGTAGGTAGGATGTTAGGTATAGGATTAGGTATATTGGTAGGAGTAGGTAGGATGTTAGGTATAGGGTTAGGAGTAGGTAGGATGTTAGGAATAGGGGTAGGAGTAGGTAGAGTGTTAGGCATAGGTTGCGGAGGTAAGGTAAGCATAGTAGGAATACTATCTACTGAATGTGGGAGAGGAGATGGTGTAGGAAAACCATTATTTAATATACCTGTGTTTTTTGTATCAGAACAAGTGGTAGGATTAGTGTTAACCCTTTGTTTTTCCCTAAAAATATAATTAACATCATTTAATATACCTGTGTTTTTTGTATCAGAACAAGTGTTGGGATTAGTGTTAACCTTTTGTTTTTCCTTAAAAGTATTCACATTATTTTCCACCATTTTCTTTTTAACACTCTGGTGGTGAGCTAATCGGTCATTAGCCAAATTATCGAAATTATCACAATTACTATTTATAAAAACATTACTTATTAAATTTCTATTTTCAAAATTTACACTGAATTCATCTGAATTTTCACTAAATTTTGTAATAATATTAAACATTTCACTCTTTACATTTAAATTTTCACTATGTTTCATAAAATTATTAAACTCTGCTTTATCACAACACTTTATGTCACAATTTGGGTTTGGCCCATACACTTGTGTTGTACTAACGGTGTTTTGCAAGCTAAGTAAGTTAGTACCAATGTCAACATTGGTACAACCTCGGATATTCGCATTATCCGGAACAAAATTCTTTATATTTAGTGTGCCTAACGTAGTGTGTTGTTGAGTATTCACATCATCACTTGGGGTGTGTTCATTAATGGGGAGAGAGGCAAGGGAAAAGAAAGATTGGCTCTCCCCTAATAGTAGTTTCCCTGGTTCAGTAGGGAATGTGGGTCCTCAGAAAACATTTGGGGATGGGTGGCATCGTCTTGAGGTTCCATGTAATATTGTTCTTGAGGATCATCATAGTAATAAGGGGTATTGTCTTGAACTTGGGCCATTCTCGTATATGAAGATCGTTGTTGATTTGGGGGACCAGGTCTTCTGTAATTTGGATAGTTCGTAGTGGCTGAATTCTGTTGATGAGCTCTCGGGCGTATACCCGTGTAATTTGGCCGATGAATGCCTGAGCCAGTCCAAGTGTTATTTAAAATGGCTTGTTTCATGATCTGAGTTATTGGGGCCTTCTTTATGGGGTTATTTTTGTCATGGGGGTTCCATCTGGAATTTTGGCATTGGGGGGTGGATCCCCGGCGATGTTGTTTGTTACAGAGGGAGCAAAAAGGATTAAAAGGGCACTCTTTAGTCAGGTGCATCCCTCTTTCACAGTGGTAACACACTATTTCCTGTGCATGAGGAAATGTTGGGGTATGATTGAATTTTCTCTGATTGGTTTGGGGATAAAAATTTTTTGTATTTGCAGTGGGTCTTTGGGCCTGGTTATTGGGAAAGTTGTTTGGTTTATAAGTTGGGGTTTGTGCCTTATTTAAATGAACATTAGCCACAGTAGGGGTTTTTCGTAGGGGGTCGTTAAGTCTACCTTGAGTTTTTTGGAAATATTTGCTGACTTGAGAAGAGACAGGGAGGTCGTAGTCATAATGTTTTTGAAAATCTGCTCTCAATTTCTCAGGTTTTTCTGGTAACAAATTATATATATGGGAAATGGTTAAGGCATTTCTTATTTTTGTAGTGGGCTGTAAGTTGTTGTCTAATTGGGCAATAGTATTGAAAAAGTCCTCGTAAAGACTGTTTAAATTTAAAATGGCCGAGGAGAGAGGGTCAGATTCGTTCCATCGGAACTTATAAATTCTTGCCATGGCTTCAAATAAGTTGAGGGGTTCGTCGGGGAAAATGTATTCTTGGAGGACTTTGAGAAATTCCTCCAAGGTGGATTTTTCAAATTCATTTTGTTTTGCGTTGAGGATTTTCCTAACCTCAGCATTATTATCGTTGGTGATCTGTGTCATGGCCTGAGCTAACTTAGCTGGTTCAGTTTGGCAGTTTTTAAGAGTAATGTTCTCATTCAAATTACTCTTCCATTGAGTTAGGGTTGGACCTATCCAGACCCCATTGATTCGCCCCGTCAATAATAATTCGGGCTTAGTGACCTGAGCAATGGTGGTGATGGTTTGTATGGCCTGTGGAGTTGCAGGCGTAGAGGTGCCCACGTCATCACCAGTTCCATTTGTCATTTTGGAAAGTGTATGTGTCGGTTAAGAATAAAGAATATCTTACGTACCGTAATGCGAACTCTTATCGCTCCTCTTCCGAAATTAATAATGGCGTTGGTGTAATGCCAGGAATGGCAAGGGACGCGCCACTTTTCTCCTATTTTTTTTGTAGGATAAAATAATACAGGCTCTTGTATTTACATCGGTATATTTCGCATCTAACAGAAGAGGGAATTCTATCCCTATACACCACGCCTGGTGAAAAATAAAATAAAAGAAACTACATAAATAAGTGACCCCAAGGCGTGAAGTAATAATAAAAAGATTAATAACAAATAAATCATTTTTTTTTTCCAAAAATTATGAAACATTAATAAAAAAATTTAAAAATCAATATATCCAAATAAACAAAACATAATTGATGCATGCCGAGTTTTAAGGCTATGTTAAAAATGGTAAAATAAGGAAAAGGTGGTTGTTAAAAAAAAAATGCGCTAAAGGTAGCTCTAAAATACCGTACAGCGTAAGAATGAAACACAAAGTGCAACTTAAAATAAATTACGATAAAGTTAGCTCTAAAATCTACAGTGAAAATGAGGAAAAGGTGGTTGTTAAAAAAAATGCGATAAAGTAAGCTCTAAAATCTACAGTGAAAATGAGGAAAAGGTGGTTGTTAAAAAAAATGCGATAAAGTTGAGGCTCAAAATATACAGTGCGGCAAAGAAAGAAATCAAAAAAAAAAAATCACAATAATAATTATTACTACTATTAATATTATAGTTATGTTAATTATTATAATTGTTATTAAAATTACAATTATTTTCCTATTATAATCATTATGAAAAGATTTATAATCTTAAGTATATTTATTGATGTTTACTACTATTTATCATAATTATATAATTAGACTTTATTAGATTATTCATTTTACCAGAAATTAAAAATTGTTTATCTAACTTTTAATTATTATAAGTCAATTTAAGGTTCATGCATTTAAGTAAGAAAGGCATACAAACAAACAAATTATATTAATAAACTTTATTATGATATTATAATTTTTATTAATGATTATTATAGGTAATTCTAAATAGTATAAAAATTCAAAATTCTTATAACTAGGTAAAAAATAATTAGTAATATTTTTATTAAAATATATTTATAATACAAATACGTATTGTTAATATTATAATTTTATATAGTTATTACGTAATATTATTGGACAAATTTTTTTTTTTTTTTTTATGAATTAATAATTAAAACACATGCATTATTATTATAATTATGTGCTACCAGAATATTAAAAAAAATATTTTTATAATTTTATTTATTTATTAATTTATTATTATTTTTTTATAAATAATTATTACTTTGGTGTCCTCATAAAATTATATTCTAAAATTAATATTATTAAAATTATTATTGTTAATAATTTTTTTTTTTTTTTATTAATCTAATTTTAATATAAATATTATTTTATTAAAAATTATTATTTAGTTATTATTAAAATTATAAAAATATTTTTTTTTTTTTAGATGAAAATTTTTTCCTTATTACCATTATTATATAATTATTTCTTATTACAATTTAATTTTATTATTCAGGCTTTCTCTATCGTATGTTAGGTCTAAAGCCCTGCACTTGTTCATATTACTCAGGCAAATAAAAAAAAAGAATTGCTTACCAAAATTCACTCGGTAAAAAAATGACCGGCACAACACTAAATATTTTATTTATAGCACAAAAAAAATTGAAAATGATAATTTTTTTTTTCACTTTATTCCTCCCAAATTTTAGCAATTTCACAATAATTCCATGCACGAAATCAAACAACCTTCCACAGATCACTTCCAGAAACCGACTGGCTTGTATCGGCTGTTTGGGGTATGAATCGAAAAACGGTTTGAATTTCCAATGAATGCTCCGAGTTAAACTCTTTTTAAATAAATCAGAAATTGATAGGCGGTAAGGATTAATAAAAAAATATTTTGTACTTGGTTCAAAGTTAAATCCATAAAAAAATATAAACGTTTATTGTTATTTCAAAAAGATTTTAATTCGAAACAGTTGTAACATTTTTGGTTTTATAAATATTGGAACATGACTTGTGAAAAGTCAAACCAAGATAACTGCTGGCTGAAAACGCATTATCTAGATACTGAAAAAGCCTTAATTCGTGTATTCTTTGAAGATCAAGAAAAACTTGAAGAAAAGTTGAAATATTAATCTCAAAATGTCCGTAATAAAGAGACAAACAAAATGATATATGATTTACGCTGGAAAAGTAAAAATTGATTTACTAGTGAAAAAAAAGCTAATTTGCTAAGAATCAAATGTTGGCTGGGACACAAATCTCCAAAGCCAGCCATAAAAAAAAGATTATTAGTAATTTTTCTAATTCCTTTAAAACTGTAAATGTAGTAATTTAAAATATCGAAATTAAATTTGTGAAAAGTTTTGTCAATTAAAATTTGCACTATAAACATCGATATTTTAATGAAATTACTTTTATTATGAAAACGTGGCTGGAAGAGCCTTAAGAATGGCTTTCTCAACTTCAACACTGGATTCATCAAATTTTAATTTTCTTTTAGAGTTCGTTTGATTTCTTAAAGAATAAGTTTAATGAATGTGTTTTTATATAACGATTAAAACGGTATATAAATGAAGAAAATCTAATGAAAACTGAGTTAGAAAAATAGAAAAAACAAAATATTGAAAATAGAATTGTTGGCTTTTTTTGGGCGGCTTATGTTATTTTATCGTACTTTGAGCACGTGGATTTTAAAATTCGAAAATGAGAGAATGCTTGAGCATTTGAATTAAAAATTATTTAACTATTTTTAATGAAAAAGGTATCTTTGCAATTGAATGAATATGATGTTGCAAATATATATATATATATATATATATATATATAATGATATATTATATATATATGAAATGTAAAAATATATAATATATATAGATATATTATATATATATATATATATATATATATATATAATAGGATATATATCGATATATATATATATATATATATAATATATATTAATATATAATATATATATATATAATATATCTGGTGATAATAGTTGAAAAGTAAACTCATATCTCAAAAGACTACATAGATACAGGGAAAGGAATACATTGTTGGAATCCTGGTAACATTTTAGTGCGGAAAATTAAAGAAAAAAAATAGATAAAAATAAAAAAATAAAATAAAAAAAATTAGCATCTCAAAAACTACAATACTCTACAGCGAAAATGAAATACATTTTGGAATCCTTCTGCAAAATGTTACATAGAAAATGTAAAAAAAAATACAAATTATAAAATTTTTAATAATTATAGTAATATGATTAGGAGCCTATTTAGAAGACCTTTTATTGTTACTCGTTAAAATAAATAACTTTCTATAAAATTTAGCTTTTTTTAACTAAAGAATACCCAAGGGTATACCGCACGATGGCAAAGCGAGTCGGGGTCCTCGACCTTCCGGGACTACGGGTAGGGCTAATTCCCCCTCCTGAGGGTCTCCGGAGCCCCATCTTGGTATTGGGTGTCCGCGGGGGTTCCTCGCCCTCCCCTACGGGTATGGAAACCGCCACCCTGTGCTCCCGTCGGTTCGAGCCCCCTACATTGCCGTGTAATAACTTTACAAATAATGTATATATACTATGTCCCCTGCTACTAAAAAAAAAATAAGCCAATATTTTTTTATTTATTTATTTATTAAATTTTTTTTTACATTCTTCCCTAACATTTTACAAGGATTAAAAAAATGTATTCCTTTCGCTGTAGCTATTGTAGTTTTTGAAATAATGAATTTTTTTTAAAAAATTTTTTTTTTTTTTTTTTTTTTACATTTTCCGCACTAAAATGTTACCAGGATTCTAACAATGTATTCCTTTTCCCTGTAGCTCTTGTAGTTTTTGAGATATGCATTGTGGCTCTTCTAGACAAAAGTTGTAGTTTTAAACCAATTATAACATATATATATATATATATAATATATATATATATAATGAGGAGTGATATTATATATATATTTATATATATATATATATATATATAATTATATATTTATATATATATATATCATATGATATAGTATATATATATATATATATATATATATATATATATATATATATATATTACATAATACTCCCGAGCTAAGAAATCGACCAACCCTGCACATTCACTTTAATAGCATTAGTATTTTATGATGTAGTAACATTACCAAAAAATATATGTGGTTTATCAAGATCCTTCATGTCCGTTAAAGTGAAACACCGTTTTTAGGAATAATACAGTTACATTTCCAACAATTTACAAGGTAGGAGTATAAGTGAAAGAAGGCAAAGAAAAAAAGACCCCAGTAAAAATCTGGTTTTTCATTAAAAAAAAGTTGATAATGAAATACAAATTTTTTAAAAACGCGTGTAACTCCGTGTACACGGAAAGGGAGTCGGATCCAAAAGTAGTCCCAGGTAGCCACTATGAATACATAATAGATGTTCAAGGGGCGAAATGAATTTTTTAGATGTTCCAGGGGTGAAATGAGGTTAGGTTAGGTACGGACTAGGTAGTTTAGATTAAGATTAGATAGGTTTAGGGTTCGGTCAGGTCAGGTGAAGGTTAGGTCATGGTCTGGTCAGGTCACGCCTAGCAACAAATTCAATTTCTCCATAGAACATCTATTTGTATATAAGGTACCAGCGAAAAAAAATTTGCAAACCTTTTACTAATAATGTTTAAAAAACTTTTAAAACACTACTTTGGACACATCTCTAAACAAATACAGAATATTTGAAACACGGTTACA